>BPLR01002038.1:0-52413 GCA_021605095.1 Caerostris extrusa
TTTTTACTTAATTCCGCATCGAAATTTAAAAAGAGCTTCAGCCCTATCCAGAATATAATAAGGAGAGATCTGCTACAATAAATCTTCATGATGAAAGGAATTAAGGCTTTCTTGAAAGTATTTATGAATGTGATTAACTTTCATTTGTATAACACGTATGGAAAACAATTAAACAACAACGAAGAATATTGTCAAAATTCATGACCCTTTAAAGAACTCTTGCCGAAAAAAATACAAGAATTAATACATTCCACTTTTCATCGACTAAAAGATGCAAGGACTAATATAAACCGTGGAGGAGGGTCTATTTCTCAATTTTTGCACATCAAATTACTTATCAAATTAATATGTTCATCAAAATTTAAGATTAAAATGCGGACGATACTTATGTACAGATTTAGGAGATAATTTAATGAATAAAAATAATAAATTAAAAATAATTTGAAATAAATATTCGGGAAGTTAATAGTTTAATAAATCTTTACGCATCATTGATTCATTTAACTCCATAAGCTGCACTTGATACCGTGGCATTTTAAGAAATATTTCCGGTAGTATTTTTAGCTTAAGCTGACTTTTTGCTTGGCAAGGAAGAAACCAACAAACCGTATCTGTTAATGTTAGTTCTTGTATCAAAATAATTTTTAAATACAGTGCTGTCTGTATTTTTGTACATTCATGATGGCATAAGTAATAAAAAAAAGAAAGCTGTGATATATTAGTTTATTAGTGATGAATTAAGGTGAAGGTATAGTAATGACCTAAATTATTCATTTCTCTTAATTAAATGTCATTTTATAATTTATAATTTTTATTTAAATATCTGTCACTTAAAAGTTCTTGCAAAACTAATTACTTGATACATTTAAAATGTTAAATATTTATACAGTATTTATTTTTATTTTATATGAGTAGAAAGATGACATTTAAAAATATTTTTGTTGTCCACACTGATTTCAGGTTATTTATATATATTAGAAGAAAAATCATCATACTGGAGTTTGCCAGAGCAGTGTTCGGAAAATCACCTGAAGGATACAGTGGAAGAAATACTGCTGGTAGGTATTTGTATCTACTCTTAGTTCATAATCATATAGTTGCATGCTGTTTTTCTGTTATTTAAAATAACTAAATATAACTAAAGATATATTTAAAATTTTATATTTTTCTTTTAGCAAAATATATTTATAGGTTGTTTATAATTTCAAAAGATTGCAAGATAAATTAATTTAATTTAAATAATTAATACTTTTTTACTGCTGTTCAATGGACCAATTAAACTGTTATACATTTTTTGCCAACTTATCTTTTAAAATATTAAAATATCTTTATAAACTTATGTTATTTCTTTGATGTAATTAAAGTTTTATTAGGAACAAAGTAATTGAAAGAAACTAGTTTTGTTATTTATAATTTTTAGATTTTTGTAAAATGGTTTACTATAATATTTTAAAATTTATTTAATAATGAAATTTTCATTTTTATTCAAAATTGTGCACATTAATTTAAGTACTGAAAATATTTGTTAATATTTATATTAACTAAACAATATTATCAAATGCAATATTCTGTATTTTGTGTTTTTATTAGAAAAATGTAATTTTTAACTGTAATAAACAGTTTAATTTATATTCATGTTGGGTTTTGAGAATTTTTTTTTTTTTTTTTTTATCATGCCTTAACATTATTTGAAAAATTTTTCTTGTGTGACAAAAAGATTTTAATTTTATTTCTTGAATTTAGCATACAAAGAAATTGGCAAAAAACATTTAGTTTAGTTAAGTTTTATAAGGAAAATCTTACTTTGATCAATTTCATAGCAATGAGGGAAAAAAAAAAAAAAAAAAAAAAAACCGTATGACATCTAAATCACTCACTTGATTTAAAAAAAAAAAAAAAATTTGAAACAGATACCATTGACAGTTGCAGTTATTTAACTGCAAGATTTATGCCAAAATTTAAGTAATAAAAAATATTTTAAAGCTTCATTATATGAGAACTATATTCTGAGTCTAAAAAATTCTAGATTTACATTAAGAACTCTGTAAATGCACTGTCATCTGAGAGTTGTATACAAACATGAAGAAACATTATTATTATATTTTTAATTTCTAGTTATATAAAAATAAAAGTAGTATATCATTGGAAAGAATAGAATTAAAGATTTTAATTGTGCAAAAACTGAAAAATCTAAATCTCTTGGGTTTTTTTTTTTTATTATCTGTATAAGGGCATAAAAATTGAGAGATAAAATGGAAGATGAAATTTGTAATTTTCATTTCATATTTCTGTTTTTTTTGCTTTAGTTTAATAAATATTTGATAAATTTATTTTAAAAGATTTTTTTACATAAGTGTTTATACATTTCTTACTAATTATATATTTAATTTAAAAATGTTCAATTTTATGATATAATTGTTATGTTTCCTCAATTAGCTATAAAGAAGCGTACATCATATAAAATCAATAAAAAATAACCTCAATTTTCTTAATTTTTATAAGTTTTTTTAATTGTGTGGTTTGATGTTGTCTCAAGACTATTTTATCTGCTTATTTTTCAATATTATAAAATATTGCACAATGGAACTGGCAAGACATGCATGGTTTTACATTTTGAGTAGAAGGAAAAAAATTACACATTCAAGAATTTTATTTTAAAAAATCTTTTATTAGAAAATTATTTAAAACCTTTTTTTCTTTGTAAATGGGTTTAAAAGAAACAAAAAGAGGAGGAAACAAATATTTTTAGGAGGAACAAAACAATAGGGATATGTAATGACATAATGTAATATTTTTTATGAAATGCTTATAAACATTGTACTACATTTTGTGAAATCATCACTTTGATGATTTGTCAAAAACAGGATGACCTAAAGTCCAATTCAACCTGTTTTTATGTGTATGGGTTTTGTTTACTTTTTATGAATAACAATATACAAATTTTTTTACCTTTGCCTAAGTGAATGATTTCTTACATATTAATCTTCTTATGTATCTATCATATTAATTTTATAAATAAAATGGAAATTAAAAAAAAAGTAATTTAAAAATAATAATGAATCAAATTATTACAAATTATACCCATCTAAAATAATTTTGAAATATTTTTAGATGGGTATAATTATTTGAAAATAAATATTTATCTTTAAGCTTGCATGAAATAGTTAAGTAAATTGTTTGTTAATTAAGTACAAAATTTGAAATTGCAAATTTTATTTAAGTACTAAAATATTTCATTCTGTTTTCTTGAAAAAATTTAATGAACTAAGTAACTTATCGATCTTTTCTTTGTAGTTGAAACTTTGTCAGAAGATGAGGATGATCCATATGGAGATGACATCAGTGAATCCATTAGTATTCGGGCCAATTTATTTGGCTCCCCTTCAAGTGGTCAAGGATATTCTCCAGCCCCTGGTGGTCCATTTTCAGCACTAACTCCTTCAATGTGGCCACAAGATTTATTAGCAACTCTAGCTCAAGTAGGTAACACAATACTTTTCATTCTATACGAATTACTTCCTTTAAAAAAAGCATCTGATACTTTTTTTGTTATAGCAGCAATTGCAAATTTAAAAGATTTGCTGGCTTGACAGCCAAATATTAGCCAAGGCCTTTCTTAGAATGCTCTTCTATTTCTATATAGTTCTTCAATTTGCCATTCTGATGATTACATCAGTGAAGATTTCTTTACTAATCGATTTATATGTTAGTCTTCCTTTATGTTTATGATTTTAATTTACTTTAAAAATTGCGAGGAATATTCAAACAACAAATATTATCAAAAGTTTCGAGCAATGAATTTTTAGAATAATTAGGCAATATTATGATAATTATTTTCTGAAATATTTATATATTAACATTTTAGGCTTTTATAAACTTCTAATTTGTTGTTATAATTTATTTTGTATATTTTTACAGCCGGAGGATTCTGAATGCCATCCCGATTATCGTTTTGATGAATTTGGTTTTCGTGTGGATGAAGAAGGTTTGTTAAAATCTTTTCATGATTTGCATTTGATTTAAAAATAATAAAAACATAAATAACAAAAGTATTTTCTTTTCAGATGGACCAGAGCAAAATTCTAGTAAATTATTAAGCATACCATTTGTTGAAGATCCACAGCATCGATTACAATGGATAGCTTATTTAGAGTTCACTCATAACAATGAAGTTGGAGATTTAACCTGGGATAAAGTATGAAATTTTTGTATTTGTGAAGATTTTTAATAATTTAGAAAAGGTTGTGTGTGTGTGGTGTGAGTGAAATTTTTATTGAGCATAATTATTTAATAACTCAAATAGTTTTGTTTGTCATTATAAATAGTTCTTAAATTATTTAAATGTTTTTTTATTTTAAATTAATATTAAATTCATTTATCTTTAAAAATCAATAGTTCCTCAGTATACCGAAGCATTCTTAAATAGTTTATCATTATAAAAATATCTTTTATCTTCCGTTTTTAAAGATTTTAGAATTAATTAGTTTTTTTTTTACTTATCAATTTTCCTTTCTTTGTAGGTTGAACCATTGTTGCCAAGATCTGAAAAGTTAGGTGGTATGATTCGTCAAGGTATCCCACATTCTTTGAGACCACAATTATGGATTCGATTATCTGGCGCAATGAAGAAGAAACTATCTTGCGATTTAACTTATAAAGATGTGGTCAAAGCTAGCTCAAATGATCATGTCATGACATCAAAACAAATCGAAAAGGTTTGAAAGTATTTGAAAAAAAAAAATTTAATTACATAGATTATTCTTTTGTTATTTGATAAATAATTCAAATAGTAAAAAATAAGAATAGCAGTACTTATCTAATTTAAAAGAAATTAAAACTGATTTACTATAATGAAGTATGAAATAGTGTTACTCCATTTTAAACGCTTTTAAGATATAGTCATTGTATAGATATATCACTCACTATAGTAGATATATTGCTAATGACATGATATATAGGTTTATTTTTATCTTTTAAGTAATATATGTCCAAGCTCTTCTCATTTTATTCACTAGATTTTAAATGTCAAGTTATCATAAGTTATTAAATGTAATTATTGTATCTATTAGTCAAATAATATAATTTATTCTTTTCTTTTAATAATTTTCTTTAATCTTTGCTCTGTTATTTCCCTCAGAATTTTTAAGGTTTTCAGTGTAGATTTTTATATATTGAATGTTGTTTTTATCTGATTGATCTTTACTTATTTATTTTTGTATTTTCAGGATCTTCTTAGAACTCTTCCAAGCAATGCATGTTTTTCTCACATGAATAGTACAGGTATCCCTCGTTTGAGAAGAATATTAAGAGGTCTTGCATGGCTATATCCAGATATTGGATATTGTCAAGGAACAGGAGTTGTAAGTTTTGAAATTTTAAATCATCAACAGTAAATATTTGCAATGATGGTTAATATTGTATTATTTAAAATTAAGCAAGTATGCTATATCTAAAAATAAACATGTTCTTAACTTATTCTTTATTATTTGATAGATATTTGTATTGTAATTATTTAAAATTGTATCTAAATGAATATATGTAATCGTAACACTTTCTAAAAGAACAGTTTAGAGTAATTTAAAAATGATTATAGAAGAAAAATTGAATGATTTCATGCTCAATATTTACTAGATTAATCTGTATTATAAAGAATGATTTTTTTTTTTTTTTTTTTTTAATGTGGCATAGTTGATTTATTCATCATTATCATCCTGCTATGGAAGCAATGCAATATCTTTATCTTTATTTCAATATAATTTTTTTTTTGTTTGTTTGTTTGGGTTCTATCAAAAGTTTTTTTAATAATTAAAGTTATGACTTTTGGTATGACTGATGTCTTTAGTTATGACTTTGACTGGTAAAAAGGCATGGTGTACTTTTAAAATTAATAAAATCAACTGCATAAATTTTAATATTTTTGTTTGCTATGCATACATTTATATTAGTTATATTTTTAAAATTAAAAGTACTAACGTGTTAAATAGATGATTTATTAAATAAGAATTATTTTTTTTTTTTTAATCCTCAATCTTATATTCACTAATTTTAGATTGCAGCACTATTGCTTCTATTCTTAGAAGAGAAGATGCATTTTTTGGCTTATGTGTACTATAGTTGAGGATTTGTTACCTGCTTCATATTATTCTAGTACTTTTAATTGGGGTACAAGCAGACCAGCGTGTATTAGTTTCCCTCATAACAAATGTATTACCTGATTTAGATAAAGTTCTCAAAGAACATGATATAGGTAAGTTAATGATTTTGGCTTCAAAATGTTTTTTAAAAAAGATGCCCTTTTTATTATTGAATAACTTTTATCTTTTGCATTTAACTTCCTCGTGGATTAAATAATATTTTATCTTTTCTTAAAGAATATTTTGTACTTCAATCATAACATTCAAATATGAAGCTTATATTAACTAATATTAGATAATTCTCTTTTGTGCTTTCCCTATGTCTAATAATATTTTCATTTTAACATTCTTGACCTGTGTTTAATAATATTAACAAACACAATATTAAATTAACATCGCTTTATTCTATCCTCTGTGCACTAATCAATGTATTTCCCTAACTTACCTAGAACTATCTTTGATTACCCTCCATTGGTCCCTCACATTGTTTGCAAGTGTTGTTCACACAAAGATCCTGCTGCGTATCTGGGATTTATTTTTCTATGAAGGTTCAGTGGTTCTTTTCCAAGTAACCTTAGGAATGCTGAAATTAAAAGTATGTTTTTATTTAAAAGCTTTTTATATTGGTGTTTGGGTTACTTGATAGGTTTAAGTTGAAAGGATTGGAACTTTAATAATGGTAACTGTTAACTTTAGATACATATGCTGCAGAATTTTGATGTTATATTATTTACAATATATTATCATTTATGGAATTCCTTCTTAATGCTGACTGAAGAATTTATGAAAATTTTTAAATGGTGGTCTTGAAGAAACACCTTTATTTTAGTAATTAAATTGGAAGTAAAATAAAAAAGAAATGTCTACAGATTATGAAGAACATAACAAAATAAATGAATTGTATCTTGCCTGCAGCATATGTCCACTATATTATTTTTCAAAATGTATTTTGTATAAAATGATGTGATTTTTTTTTCTTAAACCTGGTCAAATGTGACAGTGGCATAACAATATAATGTGTGAGAACCTTAGAGAGTTTTTTTTTTTTAAACTAGGGCCCTCAAAAGAATTAAGCTCATTGTAGTTTTTATCACAAGTATTTTAATGTTTCATAGAATCTCTGTTGTCATAATCAGCATTGGCATGATCATCTCTATTTTATTTGAAGTGCTTTCATTTTGATAAAATAAATGTCATTTTTTTTATCAAAAGTCCAAATTTTGGGCTTAGTTCAGTTATCAGTACTGCTAAATTGTGCAACTCTTCTTGTTCATAGAATTGTCTAGGTATGTTTTTTATTAATTTTAATTTTTGAGAATGATCATTTCTGCACTAGCAGTAGTGAAAAATAACACTAATCCATTTGTCAAAAATAATATCAATTCAGTACATACTTCAAGGATGAATGACAGCATAAAATAATTAATTATAATTATTAAATTTGAGTTCTCTTATAGTATTAAATTTTTCTGTGTTGTGGTTGATTAAAAGCAAATTGATACTGAAGATTTGATGATTTTGTACTTTTTATTAATTTTTAAAACTTTTATTCTCATTAAGTTCCTTGTTATTTCTGGTTAGGAAGTTTGTTGTATGATTACAATGTGTGATCTGTATGATTGTTACAAATTTAGTCTTCTTCTACTGTTCCTCTTTTAAAAATGCTATGATATAAAAAGTTTTGTTCTTCTCATCATTTTGCATTTTTAAAAATAAGTTCATGACATAAGAAAAAAGAAAAATTATTTACTTTCAGATAAGATGGGTAGTATGGGATGCTGTAAGTGATCGTCTTCTGTTGCATGTTATCTTTAAATCAATGTTACCATCCTTAAAGTACCTATCCTTCTATTTACATAGAAACTGCACCTGTTTAATTAAATTTATAATTTTAATTATAAATATTTTTAATTGTCATTAATTTTTATGAGATAGGAACCTGATTTAAGGATATTGGAAAACTCTGCTCAAATTTTCAATGCATTATCGGATATTCCTGGTGAAGTAGAAGATGTAGATAAGCTTTTTGAAGTGTCCCAAGAAGTTGCTGGTTCTCTAAATGACATGACTCTTGAGTCTCATAGGCGGAAACATCTTGCTTATTTAATGGCTGATCAAGGAGCTCTACTAAATCCTGAAAATGCTAGAAATCTTCCTAAACAAGTTAGTTATAACATTTGTATTAAAAATAATATTGAAATGATTTGCCAAAAATAATTTAAACAATTGGAATGGATTAAACAATTTCTATGATTTTTTTTTTTTTTTTTTTTTTTCTCTTTCCTTAAGGAATAATCTGCACTTCAGTCATAACATTCAAATATGAAGCTTATGTTAACTATCATTCTCTTTACGCTTTCCCTATGCTTAATAATATTTTCATTTTTTAACATTCTTAATTTATATTGAAAATATTTTACAAGTCATCTAATATTGCTTTTATAATTTTTTTATTGTTTAAATAATATTTTTCCATAAGTATCATTTTTAAATGTGAATTATTATTGATGTAAAGGGAAAGTAAAAGTGCCATTTTTATGATGCTATCATTGGAAGTTAAAAAAAAAGCACCAAAAAAATTTTTAGTCTTTTTATGTTTAAATATTATGTTGAATTTTAAAGTATCGTCTGGCCAATATTAGAAAAAATAATTTGCATATACTGCTTTACCATTTTTTAAGATGCTTTCTGTGACATATTTGGAAAACGTCATCTTGTGAATTGTTATTTTCATACTTTTATTCAAGATGATAAAAGCTAAAAGTTTTATATTTCAATGAAGCATTAATCCATTTTGTTGAGGCTCAAGTGTTAAATTAATAGTAATAAAAAATTTTTCTTGGACTATTAAACTAATTTGTTTAAAGTTCAAAAAGTATTTTTGTTGTAGAATTGATTCATTTTATATTAATAACTAATGATACAAATATTTATAATAGCATCTGAATCGCAGGCAGTTAAAGCGATCAAAATCAATGCTACAGTTAATAATATTTGGTGATGGAGAAACTGAAGATGACATCAGAAGTAAAAATGTCAGGCAAACTGAAATTCTTGTTGATTTAAGGGAAGCCATTCTACAAGTTGCTCGCCATTTTCAATCTGTGGATCCAAAAGTAAAAGTTGTAAGTAATATCTATTTATAAATATATTTTGAAACATTTTCTTTCTAATATGTTTGTATGATTCATTAAAAATGTCGATTATTATTTATATGTAGAATTATTTTGTTTGTATCCTATAACATTCAAATATGAAGATTATATTAACTAATATTAGACCATTCTCTTTACGCTTTGCCTATGCCTAATAATATTTTCATTTTTTAACGTTCTTAATTTATATTGAAAATATTTTACAAGTCATTTAATATTGCTTTTTTATAATTTATTGTTTAAATAATATTTTGTCCATAAGTATAATTTTTAAATGTGAATTATTATTGATGTAAGGAAAGTAAAAGTGCCATTTTTATGATGCTATCATTGAAAGTTAATAAAAAAAAAATCGCACAAAAAACATTTTTAGTCTTTATGTTTAAATATTACATTGAATTTTAAAGTATCATTATATCCTATTATTCTAAAGAAGCCTTCTCGCAACAAATAAAAATTTTTGGTACTTTTCTGCAATTCATATTATTAATTAGTCATCAAAATATATTATTTATTAAATTTTCAACTATATCATAAATTAAATATTAAACATATATGCTCAATAATTCATTCTTTCATTAATCATGCATCTTAATTGTATATCTAAAAATAGATTTTTAGATATATATCAGATTTCCACATTAAAATAAAATTTAATTCAAAATATTTTTTTTTTTTTCTGTGTCATTCTTTAAAGTTTAACTTTTGTTACATTATAAAATTTTTCTTATACTATTGAAATAACTTAATTCTATATTTATCTTTAATTTGGTTAGAGGGGGATTGCATACTGTTGCTATCATAATACAAAAATTTTAAATCTCATCTCTCACTGCATATGAATTAACTGGACATGACAAACAGCAATGTTTTTTAATGTAAAAACTCTTTATTGTTTCAATTAAATTTTACTCTACTAAATTTAATTATTTTATACTTTTTTTTTTAAGTATTTTATTTTATTTATTTTTAAAAAAGAAATATTTTCTAGAATCTCATTTGCTGACTATACCATGGAAGGCCATGCAAGAGACCAAGAAATATTTGCAAATGTAGCTCGTAATAGGCGCAGACGTGCAAAAGCATGTTTAGATTTTGAAAGGCATGATGATGATGAATTAGGCTTTCGAAAAAATGATATAATTACTGTAAGCATTATTTGATTCTGTAAATTTTTATGTTCTTGAACCAAAATATATTTTCAGTAGTTTTAGAATCATTTTTTTCTTAGCAGTATCATTTTCTTCTTTAGTAGCTTTTTGCATTTATTTTTGTTGTAATGATTATTTTATGCCTTTTATGCTGATTGCAATTCTTTAGTTGGATATAATTTTAGCTTTCTTTGAAATGTTAATAAATAAATAAATATATATATATATTAGAAGTACTAAATAAAAATTAATGTTATTCATTTATTCATGCTAATAATTAATAGAGTAAGCTTTATAAGAGCGCAATGAAATAAATTGTGCTTAGCGTTATGTGAAAAAAAAAAAAAAAAATTGGACAATATGTTCTGCTTTTGTTGGAAATATTTTTTATATATTAAAATTTTGTGTTAAAGCTTTATAGTTTTTATCAATATAAATCATATATAATGTATTACATATATTGATATCATAGTTGCTTGTAATATCAAATGATACTTGTTAAAAGCATATCTAGATTTTTTTTTTTTATGTAATTATATCTAAATTTTTCTAACCTTTTATCTACTGGGTAAACTCAGAGGATTTAAAATTTAAGTCTTTCTTCATTTTTTTTTTTTATATTAAAAAGAATAATATATTTTACTGTGTACATGATTTTTATCTACAGATTTTCAGTTATAGAAGATTCCTTTAATATTCATATGTTTAAATAATTTCCAATGTAGTAATTTGTGATTGATTCTGAAGTTTTTGTTCTAATAATACATACTAAAATTAATTATTAAATTTTATACAATGTGAAATAATCTTGTGAATTTCAAGTTGACTTATATTTCGACCTGCTTCTTTTAATGAGGGATAGCTAAATTCTTCACATAGATAATATATAATAAATTTTATTTTTTAATTTTAATCAATTTGAACAGTATGAAAACAAATAATGTAATGTTTTTTAAATAAATTGTTTCATTGTTTGTTTTTTATAGATTATTAGTCAAAAAGATGAGCATTGTTGGATTGGAGAGTTAAATGGTTTAAGGGGATGGTTTCCTGCAAAATTTGTAGAACTTCTTGATGAAAGAAGCAAGCAGGTATGAAGGTATTTTAATGCTTAACTTATTATAAACAAACATTACTTTTTTTATTCATTTAAAAATATTTCAGTATTCAAGTGCTGGTGATGATTCTGTTACTGAAGTGATTACAGATTTGGCTCGTGGAACGTAAAGTTTTTATTGTTAAATTAATTTTTTTGAATATATAATATATAGTTAAAATTGATGAAAGTTCTCTAAACACATTTTTTAAAAAAATGTTTAAAATTTTACAAATAAACGTATATTGGATTTGTGGACATATATACATATTGTGGATTTTATTTGTAATTGTAAAATAATTCCTGGAATTGTGGAAATATATTGAAAATTTATGTATTTTTAAACACCTAAGTTAAAAAGAATTGAATAATCTCAGAATTATCGTTACTTGGAAGATAAATATTTGATATATGGTAATGTTGAGTAAATAAAAATTCCACATGTTTAATAAATTTTAAAAATCTTTATCTTATGCATATAAAGTGCAAATTGGTTTTGTGTTGATGCTTACTATTTATATTAATTTGATTTTTTACTACTTTAGGTTATGTCCTGCAATAAAAGCTGTACTAGAACATGGAATGAAGAAATCTTCCATCCTAGGAGGCCCTTGCCATCCTTGGCTATTTATAGAAGAAGTACGTTTTTATTTTCAATGTTTGAAAATATCAAGACTTCAGTTATATATTTGTTTGCGATAGGTCAACAATTGCAATTTAAGAATTTTTAGTGTCAAGAATTATTAAAAGAAGTTTCTATAATTTTTATTATTTTAAATTAAAATTATATGAATGCTGTTTTATTTTATAGGTTGCTAATAAAGAAGTTGAAAAAGATTTCAACTCTGTGTATTCAAGATTAGTGTTATGCAAAACATTTAGGTAAGATTCTTCACTAGGTGCTTATAATAATTCTTTAAGCTGTTACTGTAAATTTCAAATTTAATTTATTAGTATTTTTTTTAATATTCATCAACTATGAATAGTTTTAATTGTAGAAAACATTATATATTTCTCAACTGAGTTTTTTAATTCTATTTGCCTTTTGAACTATTTTTAAGCCTTTTTAGTTAATAAATATAAATAAATATTATTTAACCTGAAGCAATAAATGCTTTTATGTGAATAAATTGCTTATTTAATTACTTCAGATAAATAAAGTCCTATTCTGTTTCAAAGTTGGGCTTATTAGCAATTCAAAATTAATGTAAAATTTATTGTTATAAATATGCAGAATTGAATAAATATAAGATGTATCTTTAATAATTACTTTTTGTAATAAACAATTTTTTACATAATAAAATTTTAGGTGTCATTCATATTTTAGCACAATCCAATGTTATTTAGCGATTTTTTTTTTCTACTAATCCATGTAATATCATAAATGTAAAACACACATTTCTGCCTGGGTTTACAAAATTTTAATGATAGTTATGCATAAAATGTACAAAACTAGCACTTTCATTATAACTTTTCCAACAATCTAAAAACGTGGTTTTTCTTATTTAGTATTATCAGAGGTCATTTTCATTAGTGTGTTTGCAATACAATTCTCAACTTTTATTTAAAAAATACTGTTATATTACTATTGTAGTCCTCTATTCAGGAAAATCTGTCAAATTTCATATTCTGCTCAGTCCAATTTTCTTAATCAGCTGCCTGTTAAACCATCATTGTTCATTTTCATGCATTTGATTACTGCTTTGTCAGTTATCATTCTTATGATTTTAGCAATCATCTATGGGAAAAAACATAGTTTTGTGATGGTTTTTACAACAAATTCTGATATTTTTTTTTTTTTTTTTTACAAATAAAATTTAGTAGAAGTTATTTCTTTTTCCTATTTTATTTCATGCGTAAACATTTATTTTTAAACAATAGAGCAATTTAGTTTTATAAATAATTTATAATTATTTTAGTATCTATCAAAGCTGCTGTAGTATATAAGAAAGGAAAATCTTTATTGATTACCAAAAGACAAATATTCTTATGGGTTGTACAATGCATTTTTTGAAACATTGGCTGGAGATGAATTTGCATATCATTAGAAAAAGAACTCGCAAAAATATAATTTCAGAATTTGAAGCAGTTATTTGATTTGAAAGTCTATAAGGAATCAAAGAAAAGTTTTATTTAAGTTGTTGACCCATTTAATGTGTACATTTAATCAGTGTTAGACCAGTAAGAAGGAGATTTACAAAGCCAGAACAATGTTGTGGTTTTATGTTAAATGCAAAACTTTTCACGGAGGCTGTATCCACAAGCCTATTAGTGTCATTTGCCCAAGTTCTATTTTGTAATGAATGAGATAGACCTTACTTTGATTTCGCAGAATAATCTCAAAGATTGAAATACTTTTTTTTTTTCATGGAAATCAAACTCTTAAAAAGTATATTTCCCCTCTCCTCATTTTTAGAGTTTTTGTAAACCTGATGCACATTTAAGTAGTGTATTTTTTAAGAAAAAGGTATATAATCCAGGATATGCAATTTTTACCTTAGAATATATAAATAAAATTACATGATCTAACTTTACATGTTGACATATTTTGAAAAATCTTTATTTGTAAATATAATAAGTAGACAAGTGTATATCAACTTAAATATAAATTTATTGGGGCTAGAATGAAATGCATTGTATAATATTCAGCCGTGACACCACAAATCAGCTTAATAGCTCATATTTGAGTTCAATAATGCAATAAGCTGTGCATTATGCATTTTAAAGGTTTAGGTTAATAAACTAGTCACTACAGCCACCAATACTTAATCTGTTAGAACATTTATTGAAGCTTATAAGTGCAAGTTGCATCAATATTAAACAACCTCAATGAGGAATCAACAACATCAAAGAGTATGGAATTGTATAAATGTAAAAGAGCATCACATATGATTACTTCATTGGCATGTAATATTCTATATGCAACTGCATGTAACTAAAATTAAATCTTGCATGCATGCTGTTGCAAAGCCTAATGGCATGCAACTAAAATTAAAATCTTGCATACTTATTTCCTAAAACAAAGTGTTTCATCATTAATTATAATTTATTATTTAAATAATGCAATTTATATTTTTATCACATAGGTTAGATGAAGATGGAAAAGTTTTGACTCCTGAAGAAATTCTTTATCGAGTAAGTGAATAAACAAAAATTAATTTAAAATTAATTTTTTTTTAACTGTAAATGGTTTAAATTAATGTATTAGGTATATGCAATACTTAAAATTCCATTTATATAGAAAGAGAGAAATTTGCATGTATTCTTATTAGGAAACTTGTCAATTTTTATTTTAAATGAAATAAAATATAACACATTAAATGTTATATATATTACTTTATTTGTTATATTGTAAAATTATATTTATATTTTTACATATTTACAAATTTTTCTTACTTTGGAAATTCGGATTTTTAATTTTTAAATATTAATAATTGATTTTAATTTTGATGATATAAATGTATTTTTTTTTTAATGTCATATTGCTTTTTGTAGTCAGTAAAGCAATAAATTTATCTCATGATGCTGCAAATGCTCAGATGGATGTGAAACTTCGTTCTCTTGTATGCATTGGATTGAAGTGAGTGATATTTTTCTTTGCTAATTATAAAGAAAAAAGTTATTTTTTTATATGTTTCTATTTTTAAAATTTCATTTATTTAACTTAAAATTACATATGAAACAATTATTTAATCCATTTTCTAATATTTTGTAAATCTAAATTAAATTTGCATGTTTTTGAGTAGTTTCTTCTTTAATTAACTGATTGATGTATTAAAAAAATGAGCATGTATAAAACTATTTTTTTACTCCTTTTTATATTTATTATTTAATCCATTTGACACTTTCTATGTATGCATGTGTTGTTAAAAAAAAAAAAAAAAAAAAAAAAAAATCAAAGCTGCTCTCTCTTTTTAAAGATAATTTAATCAAACTAATACAACTGGTTTATAATGAATTCTTTTCAAAATAATGCAAACAATGAATCTTATTTTATAATTTGCTGCATATGCATTTTTCATTACATATTTAAAATATTTTATTACATATTTTTATATTAGTGAACAAGTTCTGCATTTATGGTTTGAAGTTTTATGTTCATGCATTCCTGTCGTACAGAAATGGTATCATCCATGGTCCTTTATAAATAGTCCTGGTTGGGTACAAATTAAATGTGAACTCAGGTAAATTTAATTTTTTATCTAGCTATTTTCCAAAATGTTAAAAAATTTATTTTTTTAATATTTCTAGTATATGTTTGTGAAATGGAGTCTCAGAATTTTAAAACAAAATCAAATAATTAAGATAGAAAATGGAATCTTCTGAAACTTTTTTACTATTGGTGTAGATAAAGGATAGTAAGGTTAGCTACTAGCCATTCAGCAAAACTTTAACCTTAATACTAAGAATGTACAATGAATTTTCAATTCAAAAGTGTAACATGTTTTTCAACTTCAAAGTTCCCAAGGCTCTCATGGATTCATGAAATTTCTTCAGTGACCCATGATGAAATCTTCATTGATCATTACTAGGTTCTTCATAGAAACTAAGAACTGTTAAATTAGATGATTGTGTTAACCTTGCTGATCAATCCAGAAGAATAAATCATGTCATAATAATCTGGCTAAAATGTGCAAACATCCAATTGCACTGAAACTTCAGACTACGATGAATGAATGCCAAGATATTATGAAGCATCTCTTGTAACAAAATCACTTCAAAAAGTAATCCAACTCATTTATAATAAAAATATACAATTTCATTCATAAATAACCAAGAGCACAATTTTTTTTTAATTCTCTTGTCTTGAAAATGAAATAATTGTTTAAAATAAAGCTGATTTTTAATTTTAAAATAATGTGACATTACATCTTCAGTATTTTTTAATTTTTAATGTGTATTTTAAAAATAAAACTGACAACTATAAAAATTAATATATATTCATAAATGAATATAAATAGGGAATTTCTTAAGAAGTATAAAAATTTTTATACTTGTTAAGAAATTTCCTATTTTTTGTTGTTTTATTGTTACAATAAGTAGATATCTAAATTGTTTATTTTATTTTTTTTATTATTATTATGACCAAATAATTATGTGTTTTAAAATAAGGCTTGACTAAATTTTAATGTTATAAATTTTTCTGTGTCTTTTTTATTTTGAGTATAAGTAAATTAGAATAACAATATGGAAATCAACCCTGTATTCTGTTTTAAAAATTTTAATTTATATCAATCTTTTCAGGCTTGCACAGTTTGCTTTTAATTTGAATCCTGAGTGGGAGTTACCGTCAAAGAAAGAACCATCTCAACCATTGAAGGAAGGAGTGCGTGATATGCTTGTAAAACACCATCTCTTTTCCTGGGATTTGTGACCTTAACTATCATTGAAATTATTTAAGAAATGCCAAAGTCCATTAAAATTTGATCCATGTCATATGCTGAACTTCTCCTTTTAAAATCGTTTAATTAGGATATTTCTTTGGCACTTTTTCTTTTTCTTTTTTTTTTAAAATAAACTTGGCACTACATAAAACTTCCATAACTGCATTCCATGTTTTTTGTTCAATGTTTTATTTTTAGTAGAAGCATTTAATAAATTTTTTTAGACATTAATGTTCATTATATAGTTAGTTTTTTTAATTATATTGTGATATTTTTTTTCATTCAAATATAGGTTGTAAGAAACTTTTATTATAGATAATATTTTTTCTTTTCATTTGCAGAAAGGCTTTTAAATTAATCGCTTCAGAGATTAACTGTAAAAAAATGTTTCTTCAATTCAATAGATTTTTAAAAATATATTGTTTCTGTTGATTTGAACAGTAATAAATGTCTTTTAATGTTATGATCTGACCTAATATTATGCTGTGATTTCAAAAGAATTGAAGCACTTTTAAAAACTTTTAGAAATGTTTTTAATGTTGTTTTACATGAGATTTTATGTAATGTACTTAAAAATAAGATTTGTTACATTTATGTTTATGAGGAAAATTAAATAAAGATATAAAAAGTTAATATTGTTTGTAATATTATAAATAAATTACAATCTGTTTATTGGATAAAATATTAAACATTAAAACTAAGTGTTCTTTTGTTCCATTTTTAAAAATTTAGTACTTGCATGTTTTACTCCATTTATTATGTTCGATTAACACTAGTGATATATATTGATTACCAAAGTATTTTTTTTTATTTGCTGTAATTTTACTTTTTAAGCTAGTAAATTTAGGTAAAGTGTTGTTATTATATTATAACAAATTTAATATTTTAACCCATTGACTAGTCATTATTATTTTTTATTATTATTATTATACAGAAATAAATATTAGGACATTCAGGAATTTAAATAAGTGTTTAAATTGTTTGTACTGAAAAATATTTTAATTAAATAATGATGTGCTATTTTTTGTCTCTGTGTTAATGATTCTTATAATGAATGTATGAATTATTTTTATTAGTTACAGGGTTAATTTAAATACGTTAAATTAATTTTGTTAAAAACTAAATATTTCCTAACCAACTATTATATTTTCTTAAATTTTTAAGTTTTAAAATATTTTTGATTTCACGTGAATTTAATTTGCTATTTAAAAATTTACTCTTCAAAGATTTCATCTGTGATAAATTCTAAATCATTTTTAGAAATTATTATTAAAGATAAATATTAAGATGTCAGTGTTTTGATAAATTAAATAGCAGATTAATGATTTGTATTTATTATTTCTGGTTAATGTTATATGTTAATATGATTATGATATTTAATTGAATATACAGGCACATTTTCGATTTCTAATGATGTGTACTTAAAATGTTATTCTAGTCATACCTATATAAAGAATATATTCTTTTAAAATTTTTAAAAATTTATCTTCCCAGCTTCCTAATTTTTTTTTTATATATTATAATAATGCTTTTATTTATAAAACACATTTTTTTTTTTGATGATTGACTTTTTAAAAAAAAAAAAATCTTGTTTGTATATCTATATAATATACACAGCAATATAAACATATGTATTATAATGGATGATTGTGATTTGTTATATTATCTATATTTTTAAAATTATTATTTTTAATGCAATTTTTTCCCCACACAGAAAAAAGCTTTATATTTATTTATTGATTTGAAGGAAAAAAAATCTTTTAATTGTTTTGTTGAAAGTTAATTTTAAATTTATAATCTAAAATGAATTTGAAGATTTCAATATTGTTTTAAAACTGTTACATTTTTTATATTTAAATAATACATGTTCTTGGTGTATCGTTATCTTCTTTTATTTATTTGATTTAAAAGATTTAATTTGTTGAATTATTTGAAGATTTATATGTATTGTTGCATGCTATTGGATACAAATGTGCAATTGTTTTATTATCAAAATGAAACAAAAAAAAATATTCTTGATAAATATAAATCTGTTGTGTCATGTAATATGTGTTCTGTTAACTATAAAACTTTACAGATTATTAATCTGATTTTTTTAAAATATAATAATTGCATTTATTTTACATTATGTTTTCTTTTAAAACAATTCTTTTTTGTACAAAAAATAAGTAAGATATAGTTCATTCCTATTAAAAATGAGGTTAATGTAATTTATAAATGGACTGAGAAAAGTATATGCTTGTTATTCAATAACTTTAAGTCTTGGTTATGTATCTTTTGTGACATATTTTTTATGCTATTTTAATTCTAAAATGTAATGTTTTTGAATTTGTATGGTTTATTTATTTACTTATTTCATTTAATAATTCATAAAAATTTCTAATGATATAATTATAATTTATTTTATGTACTTAATCTTTATTTATAATATCTTAATTAGATCAATATGATTATAATTATTCATATTTTTACTGTTGTTTTCTTCTAACATGTAGTTATTCAAATAGTTATGATTGCTAAAGAATTGCATTTATAACCTATTAAATCAATGATTTTCATCTATAAAATCACTATAATAATCTATTAATTTGTTATTTAATCAACAACTTTTTTACCTTGAGTTAAATATTCTTTAAATTTATGCCAAAAGTATATCAAATTATTTTATTCAGTATTTCTAAGAATGTACTTGAAATACATGCGTAAATATATATATTGTGTATAAAAAAATGTAAAGTTATTTTTATCTGTGTATCTAATTTTATGAAATAAAGTAGAATTGCATAAATGATGCTAAAGAGTTTTCTTTTTTTTTCCTACTATAAAACTATATTATATATTCTGTAATTTACAGTATTTGTGTATTTAATTTAGTTGGATTGTTATTTACATTATTTGTTTTTTTTAATTAATTATATTATTTTTTTACATTATTTGTTTATTCACTCACATCTGTGTTTTATATAAAAGCAGACATGCTATGATATAATAATTAAGTAAAAGATATAGTTTCCAATTATTTTTTTTCCTACATTGCTAAACAGACATACCTTAAAAATCAAACTTTCTCTTAATGAATTATATAT
Organism: Caerostris extrusa; assembly: GCA_021605095.1. Taxonomy (NCBI): domain Eukaryota; kingdom Metazoa; phylum Arthropoda; class Arachnida; order Araneae; family Araneidae; genus Caerostris; species Caerostris extrusa. The sequence goes on from BPLR01002038.1 coordinate 20,007, forward strand.
TTATGTATTTCCTTTTGATTTGCTTCTCAGATTCCTTTCTTTAATATCTATATTTTGTATTTTTCTTTTTTAAGTTATATATATTGGAAGAACATACTTAAGTTTCATTCTTTTTTTTTGGATTAAAAAATTAATTTCATTAGCAGTTTTAGTTGAAAAATTTTGCTACTTGAGCTTGCATATTGATTTTTCTTTTATTTTCATATTAGCAAAAGAGAAACACGATACAATATTGTTTCTGACATTAAACTTCTGGGTTAATGCACACGTCCAGGAGGTTTGTGGGGTCCTAACAAAATTGAGCATGACCGTTTATTGAATCTCAAGTCATGTTAAACTATGAATAATAGAAAAAGTATCTGAAGTCAAAATTTCGTATATTTATTATTTTATTAATAATTTTTATCTTGCACTAATTTGGTTCAATTATGTAAGACAACCATAAAATTAAAAAAATGTTGCAAAAAATTAATTTCTATAAAAATAAATTGTAAATTAAAATTCAATATTTTTTTATGCCAGCTCATCAATTACATCATTTATGTTAACTTCACTATTTCACTGAATATTTAATTAAACTTAAATCAGAACAAATGTCAATACAATCAATGGTTCGATAATAAAATTGGCACTTATAAGAATAACACTGATTCTTTAAAATACTAAATATTTAACAAAAAACAATTGAGCTTAAGTAGGAAGAGGCCATAAATTTGAACATGTACACAAATTTCACTTAACGGTTTGGGGGCGCTGAAGTCCGCCAGCCACCACCCTGGATGTGGGCCTGAGTGCATGAATACTGGACTCTGCATTTGCTTCAATTAGTTACAGTATCTTATCTTCCTGCATTTGTATAAGCCATTATGATTTCTTTCTGCCCGGTTATTTTGTATGATCGCTTCTAGTATTTGGTATTGCATGATAGTTAGCGAGAGGCTTAATTTCACAGTTTGTAAAGCATTGCCACTACTCTGAGCTCTGAAAAATGCATGTTCTAAAATGGAATACATTATCCCCATTCGAAGATTGTTGTGCGAGCCTATGGTGGTTGTTAATTTGCATAACAGACACGTCTCTATGGTCCATTTCTCATATTCTTCCTCTTTCGAAACTTCAGGTTCGAATCCTGGCGGTAGCATTTGTTAGTGGTTAGGTTTGTTAGTGGCTTGGAATCCACTTTACAACTGTCCCATTATGCTTAGCCCTCGTGTGCACAAGATGACCTTAGAGTGACAAACCAAACCAATCCTCTTTCGAAAGTCTATGGATACAATTTTTATTTTCTTAAATCATTTTGCTTATAATTCGTGCTAAAATTTCAAATAATTCCAATAAAATTTTCATCAGATCTTATTTTATCATTCGCATTTTTCTCGAAAATTATACATCGTACAGGTATGGTTCTTTTTTATGCAATATTTATATGAGCTAGGATTCTTGCTCGATACGGTGTATGCAGCATTGAGTGAAAATCTGCATATTTAAAGGCATGCTTTCAGTTGAATCTTTGTGTTTTAACTTTGCCTTTACTTTTTGTGCATGTGTGTGTGCCAACCTATCCCTTAGATAGCGGCTAACAGCCAAGTGGCTAGCACTGTAGCCCTTGATTGTAGAGGATTTAGATTCGTATCCTTGCGATGGCAGGGATATTTGTTAGTGATTCGGAATCTACTTTAAATTGTAGGTCTCGATCTAATTAACCTTCATGTGTAAAATATGACAGTAGAGCGTCAAACCAAACTATACATTGGATAATTACAGCTAGCAAGGGCACAAAAATGAATCGGAAAATACGACTTGTAAATGTGATTCCAAAATTAATAGAAATTAATATCGATTTGGAAAGAAGTTTCGCATAATAACTGAAAAAAAAACCCCTTCAAATTTAAATCTCTGTTTTCATTTTGTATACCAAGCACCAATGGCTGTATTAATTCTAGATAATTCCATTTCTGCCTTATTTTCGCTAATTAAGGAACAGACGAGTATGGCCGGTTTAGCCCACTTTGGGGCCCTAAACATTTTCTTCTTACCGGGCCCGCTTCCTCTCTCACAAGAAATAGAGCACACACGAAATAAATAAAACAAAACTAAATAATGTGAAAAACTAAAATAAATCTTAATTTTTATTAATAACAAATATTTAATATACAAGAATAAACTTTAGTTTTTTCTAGCAAAGATTGAACAGTTTGCTTAAAAATTAAAAAAAAAGTTTAAATTTATTTCATTAAATGTGTAACAAAAGTTGTTATACAATAACAATATTACCTTAAAATATGAATTGTTTAATTTAACCTTTTTGGTTAATATTTAAATAATATAATATTTTTATATATTTAAAAATTTTTAAATTATTTGGGGTTTTACTTTCAATAAAAAAAAAAAAAAACATAATAATACATGTCAATTAAATTTTAGATATTCACAATAAATCAGATAAAAAATAATAAATATTTTTTTAATTTAACGAATCTGTGTTTTTGTGGGATTTTATTAGTTATTGCAGAAACCTAACACTGTTGTATAAATTAGTTAACTTTTGATGGTACTATTTTGGTAGATTATTATGAATTATTACGGATGCCTAATAGCAAGCGATGCATTATTTTGAAGAGCTTATTGGTTGAAATTAATTTAGATGAATAATGGAGATATGGATATTAGTGGAAGATATTAATTTAATCCAGCAACATCAAAATTGAATTTGCACTTCTCTTTGCTAGACATATCTTTAACAATAATTCAGTTCTATCTTTTGATAATTAGGAACCCCTATTACACTCGATGGCGTAGAGCAGCCGAATCCATTACTTTCTACAACTTTAAAGTTACATAGCGATTAAAGTAATCACAATTGTTTTTGTTATGTGATTCATTATAAAAGGCAATATTAAATTAAAGACTGCAAAAATAGCTAAAAATTAATAAAAGAGTACAAACAACCAGTTGTTACAGATAAAAAGCTAGCGTAAATGGCGAAAGCGAAGCGAGAATGAATGGCGCTCTATATGAATAGAATTCTGAACTTCATACAACGGAATATGCAGTGTTAGTTCTCGGTATGAAGAGACTGGTAAAAAACCTCAGTTCTTTCAGCGGTTCTTCCGAGTCTCTAATATCCAGTGTCAATGCAGGCTAATTGAGACAATAGAGGTGGATTATTAGCTCAGAGAATCGGTCGCCAACTTGGCCGTTTGGAGAAACTATAATTAAGTTTTGGAATCAGAAGACGATAGTGAGTTCACACAGATACTGGGCTGTGTCTCAGAAAGCCAACTTTTCTGACCATTTCATCGTCTGACAAGCACGTACGCTATCGACTGCATCCCTGTCCGACATCTGCACACTGGCCATATGATATGTACTTGGCATCTATGTTTGCATCTCTCAAGACGACTGGTTTCGTGACGTCCTTCAACTATATGTGTTGCTTGTCATTCATATTCATAAAAGAAATTTTCCAACAAAGTAATACTAAAACACCATCATTCCTTTTAGAATTGCAATTCTTGGTTTAGTGACATTTTTCAATTGCATGTGTTGCCTCTCATCTCAGAATCCTATAAGGTCATATTAATGAATATAACCTTATAGGGATATTATATTATATTAATTAGGCACTCACAGTAATTACTCATAACTTCACAACTTTCTTGATCCTCTCAATCCCCAAATTTGCTACTGATTGAAAATTTGTAGGTGATCTGGTTAGACAGGTTGGGAAGCATAAGAATTTGGTCGAAGTAAAAGCATATTCATAGCAATTGTATTCCATTTATTGCAAGAAAAATGCAAGTTATTGTTACTAAATTATCCTTCTGATTTTGTTGTATCTGCTTATTTAATGTTACAAACATGTAAAATTTTTATTGGTTCTTTTTTTTTCTTGGTGCTTAAATTTATATGACTATAAATATATTTAAAATTTTAGTATTCAATTTTTCTTGAGGCCATTGAGAGATATGCCTTTCTGACTTGATAAGCTATCATTTTTGTCTTCGTGATTCACTTGCAACATAAATTTAAATCTACTACTAAGTTGTATAAAGATTTAGTGATATTTATCAATTTGATATCCTATCTATCTTGTTCGTGACCTCATTTTATTAGTCATGACTTTGGCTAAGCCTCTACTATATAAATTAAGCACTACAACTTTCACTTCTCTCTTTTTTGTTTCTCTCCTTTGATCCCTTTAAGTTTTCTTATCTTCGCCAGAAATTTAAAAAAAAAAAAAAAGAAAGATTACATCTGATATATTTATCTCTTTGCAGTTCTTTATGTAAATTTTTGAGTCATCAAGCTGTGACGTCACTATTTTACTATCTCTTCATGCCACATTTTCAGTTGTAACAATACCGCTACCATAGTTTCGTTTTCCGGCGTTGGATCTTTACAACTTAAGAATGTTAATACATCATAATAAAGCATGCCAATTCATTTGTTTACATGTCCACCCATTTTGATTTACGTTTATTCGTTGCCCAAGGTAAGTAGTTAAATGTTTAAAAGTATGATGTTTATATAGCCTGGAAAAACTCATTTTTACCATGATGCTAATTTAACAATAACAGCTATTATTAAAATTTATAAATATTTATCAAATGGAACTTTGATGTTTTCAGTTATGCTTTTTCAAATACCTTAGTTATGTAATACTGAATAATGATAGTAATTATTGTATTTTAAAAATTGTAGTTACGAATCTAGGAAATAGCCAAAAACTTTAATTTGAAAGTTAAATCTTCTCAATCTAGCATTCAATGCTTTCTATATCACTTTTGAAGTGATTTTTATTGTTGATTTTCCAACATAAATTTTTTTTTTCAGTAAAAAATATAACGCTTTAAGAAATTAATACCAAAATCCCATTTTTTAATCGTCATTTCACAGAAAACAAATAAATGCCAGAAATATAAAACAAATTTTTGTTTATTCTGGCCAAATTAATTAATCATTTACATGAATCAGTTTTTAGTATTGATCTTTTATATTTTATCAAATAAACTTAATTTTTTTTTTATCTTGGATAATTATCAATAATTTCTTTAATGTTAGCATTTTATTGAGGAAAAACAATTACAATTTTCAACCATCATATTAATTTTAAAAACGTGTGCCATGTAATCTCATTTTTTTGGTAATGCATTAAATATTGGCCTAACAATTAAATGATAGTGGTACTTTGATATTAGATCTTTATTTGGGAGTTGCTTATATTGCACAGAAAAAAATATCAATTGTTATCAAGTTGAAAAAGTTCTGATTTCTTTGTACTAAATATTTTAAAGATTTATCTTTGATCTCTAAAAATATGTTGAGAAGAAGTGGTTATTTCAAATTCAAAATGAATTTTTTTTTTCAGTCTTTTTTTATGGTTAAAAACACAATTACTTGCTTTTGTTAATATGCAAAGAACACATTTTTCTTACCTTATTTTATATGTTATTCTTTAAAAAATTATAGTAGTAGTATAAAATTCATTTATAATGTATAGATAATATAAATATTTAGGAACATATGTTATATAGGACCACATTGGTGACTTTTTCTTAGCATAGTCAAGCTGAGTAAATGCATGTAAAAATAAAAGTGAAAATGCAAAATATGTAAACATATTGAAATTACATCCTCCTCCAAAAACGCACACACACACAGAATTTTAGCAGAACTTTAATTTTTTTAAAAATGTAAAAGGCCAAATGAAATTTAAAATCGATTTGCTGATTGTGTATCGGCAGGAAGCTTTTTTCCATGCTTCCACATACTTTTAATTGTATTTATGTAGCATCTTGTTAAGATCCATATAATGTAAAGTATGATTTACCCTTGATAAACAATTATAGCCTTTCTAGCTATCTGAATTTTGTGCCTGGCTTAATCCATCCCTTAATCTCTTCCCCCCCCCCTTGCAAAAAAAAAACAAACATTTATTTTGAATTGTAACCAAAAAAAATAACTTCCTTTATTCCTTTTTAATTCTTCCTTTTAATCAAAATAAAAATAATTAATTCTTTTATCTATATGATCTTCATTTCTTTATTAATAAAGAAATAAAGATAAAATCTTTGTTTGACCCATCTCATGATAGTAATGCTGAAATTGCGGTAATAGTTCAAGTAACTTATTTTAACAAATTCCAAATCATGAAGCATAGCTTTCTGCCGTTAGATTTTTTTTTAACCCACGAATGGTTCACATTGTAACAAAGCATACCATTTGATATGATTACATACCTATTCAATTTTATTTTTGTTTGTTGCGTAAGGTTCATATTTTAATATTAATAATGATACCATTTTTATATAGCTTTAAAAACTAATTTTTATCATGATGTTATATTTAAAGCTGAGTATGCTTAAGACATCCATAATTATCTTTGCGATAAGAAGAGAAAAAAAGGTTCATTGTTAGGTTAATTACCTAAGTTTGCAGAAGTAACTGATGCAATGAATCAGTGTATTCATACAATTGATCTTGAAGTTAACTATTCTCATGAAATAATTAAATATGATTCTGTAGCTTAAATGGTAGGGCTCTGTAAAAAGATGATCTAAACCCCTTAAATTGTAGTAGTTTCTGATAGATAAACAATTATAATCAGTATTACTTGTAATTTAGCAATGTAGCTCCTTTGTTACTTACGTTGTTGCAGATGCATATGCTTATTATACTTTATAAATAACCACTTGGAACTGCTTGGAAGATTGATGTTTGGTGCATTACTTCTACTTGTTGGGTCTAGTAAGAAGGATGTTATTGAGCCAATAAATATAAGAGATGTAGAACATATAACTGTAGAAGAGTTTATGGACATTGATTACAAGAACAGTGTATGCTATGATTGTCTGTTTCCATAAATGTCTACACCATTCATTCATTCTTTTTTACCTTATTTCATCTATTACATCTCAACTCTCTTCTTTGCTCTCACTTTAAATCTATTCAGAGATGCCACGCATTAAGACAATGTCATGTACCAGAATACTGTATCTCCTTTGTTTTATTGCTCCCAGATTATTCAGAGTTGGCTAAGCAATTCATTTTGTAATATGATATTTCGGCAATTCATGAAACTAAAAGGGCAATGTATTATGTCGAATGGAAAGTAATGTGGGATTTTAACTTATCTAAATTTAAGTATATATAAACTGCTGAATTTGATTTTGAAGCCCTTTTTTTTTTTTTAAACATGATTTTAAACTTAATATCATGGCTTATATTTTATACTCCATTAAACTTATTCCATCATATGTTCTCCATCAGTTCTCTGGAAAATAAAAATAAAAATATATAAGTTAATATTTACCATATTGTGCTATTGGAGTTTAGGTTGTGTGGAAAATGTTGCAGAAGCAACTTGAAAGATTTGTTCGGTGTATTCAGGATCTATAAGTGAAAGTCAAGTTCAATATTGGTTAAAAAGTTCCAGGGAGGTAATTTTAGTATTGAAGACAAGCAGAGGAGGACCCAATTGATACAGGTTTATTATGAAGATTTTAAAGAACTGGTAAAGTAAGAATCCCATATAACAAGTACGGAACTAACTGATAGACTCCATTGTACACAGACAACAGTAGTGTAATACTTAAAAATAATAGAAAAGTTTTCTAGAGCTGGTATTTGATTCCATATGAGCTTACAGCTCAAAACTGTCAGTAACAAGTAAATGTTTGCACATCACTAGTCACAAGAAATGAAATTAATCTTTTTAAAAACTTAAGTGACTGGAGATGAAAAGTGGATACTTTTATGCAAATCTTATTCAATAAAAGACAATGGGTAAGCCAAAAGAAAAACCTATTGTCACCGCAAAACCTGGATCGCATCCAAAGAAGATTTTCTTTTATATTTGGTGGAATATGGAAGTGGCGGTTTAAACTGCCTGACAATAATTAAATTATCACCTCGGACATTTATTGTTGACAATTAGAGAATTTAAAGAGGGGTTTATTCGTTAAACGACATTACTTAATTGACTAGATGCAATTCTTCAACAAGATAATGCGTAGCATTACACTTCACGAATTACTCAACAGAAGCTGAAGAAATTTGGATGAGAATTTCTATCTCATCCACCTTATAGTCCAGGGATATCTTCATAATATTATTATTGGCTTAGATCTTTGTTGTATTTTCTTGATGATAAAAATTTCGGTTATAAAAAGAAGATTGAAAAATCACTGCAAGCTATTGCTGCAAAAAAAAAAAAAAAAAAAAAAAAACATTTCTAAGATTCCAAAAGATATTGGAATGTTATGAATGATATATAAATAATTGTGTTCAGCAATATACAATTTTGATTTATCTAAATCCCAACTAGACTCCATCCTCCTTCTAGACTATCTGCATTACTTTCTTTTCAACCTTTTTTTTTTATTTCCAATGGCAGATTATGAACAGTTACAGCAAAAAAGAACAACGAAAAATAAACAGATAATACAACAAAACATGCTGAAACAGAGTTCATTAATCAAACAATAAAGCCAAGTTGTAGATCTTTTAGCCGCTAAAAGTGTTACCAGGTGTACCATGGGAAGGTAGATTTTCTGCGCATCTTCTTTTCAACCTAATGAATAGTATTTAAAATTTTAACAAATTGGTAACAATTGAGTTAATAGTAAAATGTAATTAAAATTATATAATTTTTTTAATTTGTTTTAGATATTTATTTCCTGATGACGACTGAAAAAGATTGGTGTGTTGGAGAATATGCCGAAGACATCCATAAGTATCTCCGCAGTAAGGAGAGGAAAAGGTTCCTTTTTCGAGGTCAGTCACCTCAGTTGCATATGCGGAAGAAATTGGTGCAATGGATGGATACTGTTTGCCAAAAAATGAAATTTTGCACTACTGTACAACACTTAGCAGTTTATCTCTTGGACATCTTTATGGACAACCATACTATTCAATGTGATCACTTGCATATGGTTGTTGTTGGATGTTTGATTGTAGCAGGTATAAATTTTTACTTTGGAAAAAAATATCTATATCTAATGCAATCACTGAAAAAATTATTGTAGCGTCATATTTTGCCATCTAATTTTTAGGCCCATATTTTCATTTCAAGAGATTATATTGCACCTTTATTTATTTTACTTCGAATAGCAGTAAAATGTAAAAGATGCGGGAAAAAAAATTCAAATTGAAAGAAAAGAACTTTGCATTGGGATTTTCTTTAGATTCAATTATGAACAAATAGAAGTTGCCAAAATGATTTGAATGCGTAATTAATAGATTAATTAATATATGCTTTAAAAGTATGTAGGATTATTACTATTAATCTCATATAATCAAAAATAGTTTACTTTTTATAGAAGAATTATTTAATGGGATTTGAAAATGAGAGAAATAGTATAAAACAGTAATTTAATGGTCATAGTCCAATTATTACTTATAGCACACTCTATTCAGTATCGGATTTTAAACAATTTCTTCACCTTTTTTTTTTTTGTGGAGAAACAATGCTGATATATTTAATTTCAATAATAAAATAAAACAGATGAAGATGGTACCTTATAGATTATTATTTATCCAGATATATATATTTAATTGTCAAATAGAAACATGATAGGAGGATTTAACCAAAAATTATTAAGTATATTTTTTTAATTGCAAATCTGAATAATTTATTAAAATAAAAGCAAATGCAATTATATTTTTAAAATTCAGATTCAGTACTGGATGATATTTATGAAAACATTTTAATATGTGTTTTTCAGTTAAGCTGGAAGAAAATGATAACTTAATACCTAAAAATAGTGATTTAAATGCTCTTCTTGGAAACAAGTACAAGCTTATTGAATTTGTTCAGATGGAAGTTTCTGTTCTCAACTTTTTCAATTGGGATGTGCTATTTCCTACTGCTGCTCACTTTGCCGAATATTATGCCTTATTTGCCATTCAGCCAACTGATAAACTTCAGGATAAATCATTATCTGATTATGATCTTGTTAAGGTGTATGTGAACAAATACATAAACTATTTTCTTGAAGTAACCATACAAGGTAAATCTTTTTTCACCTATTTCTTTAGCAGTATTTTATTGTGTTATTTTTCTTAACATTTCTTTTCTGAAATGTACCAAGTTAAAAAAGACTTAGAAGTTAATTTATTAAAATTACAAATTTTTATAAAAAGGGATAAGAAATACTAAACTATAACGGTCTTGCATTATAAAGGATATAATGCTATAAAGGTCTTGCATTAAAATTTTACGTTCAAGTATATTTTTTATAAAAAAGGTTTGCTTTAGCAGTAAAATATGAATTATTAATTGTTCAATTATAGATTAATAAAGATGTTAATTAAGCCAGTGATCTTTTTAATTTATAACAATGTTAATAAACAAATATTATAAAAGAAGTAATGCATCACTAATACTTATTTTATATTTTTCTTCAAACCTTTAAGTTTTTGATATTGCTATTATAAAAACAATTATTCATATATCCTAAATATATTAAAATGAAAATTATTTATAATTTTTAAATTTAAATAAGTTATTTTATTAATTTTTTTTATAATTTCAGATCCAATATTCATTAATTTCTGTCCTTCGATTGTTGCTGCATCATGTGTAGCATCAGCCCGCGTGTGCTTGTCATTGTCTCCTCCTTGGCCTATGCCTTTGCAAAACATCACTTATTATAAATATCCCCAGATGAAGCCGTGTATGGATCTGCTGCAAAAGTAAGTTAATATATATATGTATAATATTATACATATTCGTAAAGGTTTATAAACCTTTATCATTGTTATGAATATTTATTACTGAGATTAAAAAAATTGTGTTGGTTAAAATTTTTAGTATATCGTTCGTAATGCTTATCAATAATATTTAACTAACACAAATAAATGATGAATTTTTATATAAAATGTATTATATGATTTTTATAAATAAAGCTGATATTATTTAAATATTCTAAATCTTTATAAGTTTACATAAAAATTATTTAAATATGATATCCATTTGAATTTTATGAATTCATGCATATTTTAACAATTTAGGTATAACAAAGGCATTTGGAATTCCTGTTATTTTAATATGCATTTAGCATAATCATTTGCTATAAAATTCAGAATATTTAATGCATCCTGATTTGTTATGAAATTTACGAATATCTTTGTATTTAATTCTTCTAATAATTTATGAATGACTATAAAATTTAAAAAAAAATTATATATTAAAATCAAAATCTTGCTTTTAATGTATTTATTAAAATTTTATTAATGCAAAAATTCTAATTATAATATTCATGTTAAATGACATCAATTTAAATACTTATAACAATTTTGTAAATTTTGTAGATGCACATTATCAAAATCTTCATTGTTACAAGCTTTAGCAAGATTGATAGGTTTTTATAAAATTTTACTTTATCCTTAAAATATTTATAATTTCAACTTGTACATTTTGCTCTAGATGATAACTAACAATCTTTTCTATTTCATATTTTAAAATATAATTTATTCATAAATCATGTGTAAAATTTTCAATTTACTTAATTTTATACAAGTTTGGTCTTTTTTATCAAGTCTTTTAAAATCTTTCACAAACTTCATTTAACATTTTACAAAATACTGTCTTTCTTATTGGCAGTATTTTGTGTATCATTCTCTTTTTTTTTTTTTTTTTTTTTTTTTTTTTTTTTTATCAAGCATTTCTTTAAAAAGAAATAACTAAATTTAAAAAGAGTAAATAAATTCTCTAATTAACTAAAAATAAGAAATTTACATATTTACATGAACTTTGTGTGACTTTAATTATTTTTTGCAGAGCTCTTGAAACTGATATGGCGGCAAGCCGTAAAGGTCTAGAAAATATTTCTGATATGTCCCACTATGTCAACACTAATGGCCCAACTTCGTCAATTCCTACTGATTGTATTGTCATGTCTTGAAGAATTTGTGTATTTAATTGATGACTTAAGTATTCACAAGAAGAGCTTAACTTAAAGAATCTGTGATAGTTCAAGTTATTACATTAGAAAAGTCTTTGAAAAAGATTTGCTGAATACTTTTTCTTGTACCTCATTTTTCTGTTCTCATTGAGTTACTCCAGCTGTATTGTGCCAAATATTAGAAGTTTCTTTTACAGTATGCTGAAAGTATTTAATATCATTCTTCTATAGTTCCTATTTTATTTAATAAATGAGCTTGAGTAAAAATATACATGTAGTACAAATGTTCTAGTTTATTTGTGCACATACATTTTTGGATGCTTTTACAATTTAGGAGTTTATTTTTTTGAAAAGTATATAATTACGATTATGTGTGCATACATTAGCAGATTTATCTGCTATCAACATAACTCTTTTAAGTAAGTAAGAAAGCAAAATAAGTATGTAAAATAAATCTAAACATTTTGTGGTATTTTTTTTTTTTTTTTTTTTTTGAAATCGGATTTTTTTTTTTTTTTTTTTTGTATTGAAATCTTTTCTTGTATTGTTGCATATATGTATTTTGCTCTTAGTTTGCACTTTTTCTGTGTATAACTTATTTGTTTATATTTGTGTGCAATCTAGTTTTGAAATATCTATTTATTATTTACAGCATATCTTTTATTTAAACTTTTATAGTAGTTTCCTTTTTATAGAAAATATGAAACATTCATAAATTATACTGCTGTATAAATTAATATTTTGTTGTTTATGGCTGATTTGTAATAATTTCTTACATGCATTCCAACATGAAAAAGATATTCTAATCATGAATTTATAGATGTATTTTGTTCAATAGGTAAAAAGTCTGTTAGCTGTGAGTTTTTTTTTAAAAATCAAGATTAATTTTATAGTAAATACATTTCTTTATAAGCCTTAATATCACTTTAAAATAAAGATTCAGAGAAAGAACTATGAATTTTCTTTCCATAAAAAAATAAGATATGTAATTCATACTAATGTCCTAAAATTTTTAAGTTAAAATTAAAATTAACTTATTTTTAAAGTTTAGGAAATGTATTTAGAATAATATCAAATAAAATCTTACGAGAGGGGAAAAACTCATTATACAACAATATTTTTTTACTAATAATAAAGGGTTACATTTTTAGAAATATTACTGAAATTAAAAAATATTATTTATTCCATTTTTATAAAAATAAATTTACTGGATAAAAAAATTGAGCATGTATTGAATTTAACTGAAAGTAATTAAAATATTATTATTTATATTTAAATATTTTGTAATAAATCTTTAATTTTTCTTTGTAAATATGCTATTTTAAGTAACATGAATGTATTCAATATACTAAAATTTTAATTCATTTTTATATATTTGTTTAAACGTTTTCAAGCCACTAAAAATTTTCTTGTAAAAAAACAATTGTTAGAAAAAATTAATTCTAAAATTTTTGCAATAATAATAATAATAATAATAATAATAAACATATGTAGAGCAAACATTTTAATACACTCTTTATATCACCAGGATAATTTTTATGCATATTTAGTAATTTTGTTTCATTGAAATTTCTATGCGTAACTTTCTTAACATTTTCTGGCTTTTTTATTATTAAAATTAAAAAAAGAAAATGTAAATGCTAGTTTTTTATAACTAGAAAATAGCATCATCAAAGCTACAAACAAAAGGCTTGAGTTATTATTATTCCTTTAATGTATTTAAATGAAATACTAGCTTTGTAATTCATTAATAACTTTTATTTTTTTTGCCTTTTAAGAACTAATTTTATCCACGAAATATAACCTTTAAAAATTATGTATATATATGTATAGAAAAAAAAAGTCTCATCATTTTGTCTTTTGCTCTTCAAAATAATTTGTGTCTATTTCGTATTTTTTTCACTTGATTTCTTATTCATAACGATCAATTATCAAGTTAAATAAACAGGGCTGATCAATTTATGATACTTAAAATATGCAATTCCTTGATTATTCTTTGTTAGCTGTCAAAGAAATATAGAAGATGCTGAAAAAGTTTTCGTTCCTGTTTTCATCTTGCTTTTCTTTGCTGATCATTGTCAGTGTTTTAACATCTACATTTTTTCTTAATATGAAAGATCTATTTGTGTATTATAATGCTGGCATAGTTAAGCAATTATATCAAGTTGCAAACTGTTAAAGTGGTCCCAGTTGTAAACAGAAGTTGTTATTAAGTATGGCTAAAAGTCGTGTACAAAACAAAATATACTATTCATAAAAGATATTTGTATATATATGCATGGAGATGTAATTTTTGATGGTACATTTACATGATATTTTGTGATAAAATGCTTTTTGTGAAGGAAGTGCCTTATTTATTGAATTTTATTTTGGAAAAAAAAAATACATTCCACTGTTTTAAAGTAATTGTATGTATTTGTATTGGATATGTTTCATGATCAATACTGTAAGTTAATATTTAGCAATTAAATATTTTCTGAATTATGTCTGTATTAATCATATATACTTTTTATATCATACTTTTATTTTTGATAATTTATAAGAGTACTTCATTTTGAATAAATTTTAAATTCACATGTAACATTTTTAAGCTTAATCTAATTTTAATTTTGGTTACAAGTTAAAAAATAATTGTATTATTTCATAATACAATCTAAACTATACTATTATTATTATTATTAAATTAATTTAATAATAATAACATAGTTTAATTAGTTTAACTGTTTTTAAAATTATTATTATAAAGTTTACAATAAATATTAAATACTAAAATTATTATTAAATTAATTTCTTAACTTTCAGGTTTTAATAGGTTTTAAACTTAACTCTATTCATTATAAATGTTGTAATTCAAAAATAAATGGTCCAGTATTAAATTATACAATCAATATTAATGTTTTATTATGAAATATTTTAATATTTATCAATCACCCTTTCCATTTTTGTATTTTTCTACAGGTCTCCTAAATAATTTTGGTTTAGTTTTTATCTCTATTATAACAGAAAGAGGGGGAAAAAGTTATTCATGTATCAGTTTCTCAATGCACATTTTTAAAAAATCTGCTTACAAAAAACTCTTATCTCTTTTAATTTCTTTGCTATATACTTATTTTTAATTTACACATTAAAAATATGTCCAGTGTTATTAAAATTGTCTTACTTCAAGTTATGTTATTGGCATATGTGCTGTTTTTCCTATTTAACTGGAAGACATTCATTTCTTAGTCTCCATTAAAAAAAAAAAAAAAGTTTTTAAATTTAAAAATAATTGGGAAAATTACAATTTTTTGGAAGTTTCGTAAGAGCCTCAATATTCAGCTATATTCATTAATAAAATTTTAAGTATAAATAACTAATTACAATATTAAATATTGTTAATTATATAATGCTTACTTCTCTCAATTATGTTTCTCATTATTTTGGTTTTTAAAAGTTTTTCTAATAGTGTCACAAGTTGTTCTACATATTTTTGAGTTTAGGAAATTAACATATATGTGTTGGTTCTACTGAAGCATGATTCAATATATTATTTTCCCTCTTTTCAGTAGCATATTTTTGAAATAAAACCTAATTCTTTAAAACATTTTTGAAAAACAAAATTAAGAACCTGAAACTATTTTTCCTTGTAGAAAAGGCCAAACACAGATACTTAAACAATTTTTAAATATTTCGTTATACAGAATCATGCAGTTACAATTATTTTGAACTAGTTATGAATTCTAATATATTTCGGTGATTGATTCAATGGCAAGAAATATTGTTTTTGAAATGTTTATAGATTTAACTTTTATCTTTCCTAAAATTATTTATTTTAAAAATTAACAAATATGATTTGAAATTACATTGGTCTTGTGAGTATTTGGATTTTTATTCACCTAAATTGCAAGCCAGTTACTTTCAATATGATCTCCATAAATACATCTACATAATAATTTACATAACATAATAGTTATAATAATTTTAAATATATGAAAGGGATCGTTATTGCTTAATAAAGTATATACATATCATTGTGATCATATTGACATTTGGAATGCTATCAAGTGCCTAATGACTGTTGTATCTAGATAGAAAAAGTTCATAGGGCATAGAATCGTGAACCACTGGTTACACATTTTCCGGCCCGTGAGATTTATCACACTTTTACAAAAATATATTTATTTTATAATGGCCAAAGTAGTGAAAACCAATGTATTAAAAAATGCGAAATGCGAAAAAAATGCCATATATTCAAAAATTGTCGAAATTATGAGAAAAAATTTACTTTGATTTTAAAATAATATTCTTGTGAATGTATGGAAGATATTGGCTGTTTTTATTTATGAGTTAGCAGAATAAATAAATTATATTCCGTGAACTCATGATGCGCGCTCATCTTGGAACTTCTAATATAACAGGCTCTATGTTTCACTTTAAATGACCGAGGTGACCATCCTTAGATACGCACAGTTGATGGTTGATAGCAGAGCAAACCAGACTCTTAGTTGAAGTAGTTAGCGCTTTTGGTTCAATTTACACCTGTGAATCGTTATTTTTTTTTAAAAATGAAATATGATCAAACACAAAATACGCTATATCATGCTAGACGCAACACCAATTACGATGTGCAAATACCCAAATTGAGATCGATTTGCAAAAGCTAAGTGGAAGAGTAGAGAAACAAATATCCCATTAGTAAAATAAATATTTTATAATGAATTCACATTTTTTATTTCGCTTATATTTTTATTTCATTTTTAGTATTATATATTTCTTTACAAAGATGTGCATTTAGTATCATCATTATTATTATATTATCTATGTTTACATGTAAGAATAATAGTTAACACAAAAATAATGACTCATTATTTTTCAATTTTTTAATCTAAAAAAATGTAGGTCTAAATCTAATATGGGGATATATAATTTTATATGCAGCGGACGAAATTATGATGCATTTCCAAAGTGGCCCACAGGATAATTTGAGTTGGCCATCCCTGGTTTAGAATATTGATTAGAATTGGGTGATAGTTAGAGGCTATGTACTAAACTGACTACTAAAAATAGCTTGCTGACATGCACTTATATTCTTAGGTATTTTTGTATTTAACACATGCCAGTCGGTTACTTTTAGACTTTCAGGTAGATATTTCAATCTTGTGGATGTTGTGTTTTCATTTGTATAGTTAAAGAAATCAACACACACGCAAAAACAAAACCAAAAAAAAAAAACGCTACCATTTTGTGTAACAAAATGCACAATAGTAATCGCTACACACAAATTGTTGTAACAAAGTCATTCCAGCATTTACATTATGAAAGCCCTGAAGTTCCTCAGGTTAAGTCATCTCGGTGAACAAAAATTGTTGCATTGAAATGGGAAAAATAAAAACATAATGTAAAATGATCTTTCTGATTGGACAAAATATAAGAATTTTTTTATAATGTCATATAATTCAAACTATGGGAATTGTATACAAAAATGAAATTCTATTTTAAAATATAATTATAAAAATCGAACAATAAATCTGTGTTGCCAATACTGTGCTGTGGAATTCTTTCTTATTGTAGATTATTACGGAGATCCTTGGCCGCGTAGCGGCGACTAGCTCCTTCTTTGTAAAATGTTGAAACGTAGCGGTGGTCTTATGCCCTTTGAGTTAATATGCAAAATAGATAATTAAATGCCCCTTTTTTAAAAAAAGAATTTAAAAAAATTATAAAATGAAAAATTTCAAAAATGTAGATGTTGATGAAATCAGTTGCATGTAATAAAACAGAATGAACAAAGGTCAAATTAGGAGAAAAATAGCTTAGGAGAAAAGCGAACTTTTTTCATCTAGGCAGTTGTAAGGAATTAATTAAAAATATTTAGAACAGTGCGAGGTCTTTTGCTAGTGGAATTCTTTTGAAACATTTTAAAGTCATTAGTTTCATAGCTATGTTATCTCCAGACTTAGGAGATAAATTAATTTTTAGATGACTGCTATTTAATTGATGAAATTGTTTTACATTAAATTTTCATTTAAATTTCAATTTCTTTTAACCTTCAATACTTTTTTTTTTTTGGCTCAATCGATTAGTTAAAAATAAACATTTGTTTTTTAATTTTTTTTGCTAAAATCTATAGTAATCTATATTACATAAGTTAGCTGTTGGGAATACTTTTCGAATAACATTTATTAATACACATTAAGTGTTTATAGTTTTACAGATGAACTTAAAAAAGAACAAAATACATAGTATTTAAAAAAAAAAAAAAAAAAGAATTGTTTACAAATCATTGCACATAAGAAGATAAATTAAGTAGGCAACATATAATGTCTTGCAAAACTTTTATTATCATATGTACAGGATGTTGTATTGCTATAACAAATTATCATACCCCCAACTTTGAAAATAACTTAGATATGGTGATAGCTAGAAGCGTGTTAATTAAAAAAATTCTAATACAAAAATCTTCCTACATATTACTGATTTCACGTATCTATTACGTTTTTCGAGTTATTTTCAAAATTAGTGGCCCTACGTGAAATGCCCTGTAAAGTTTTCGTTATAGTTTCAAGTAAAGAAGCAGAAATCATCAAATATTTCTAGTGATTGCAAAATAAGAACTTCAGTTTATTCCAAAGAATACGATCTGGTTCATTGATTTTTTTTTTTTTTTTTTGGAAAAAGAATAATTTTAGGCTTAAATAAATCGAAGTCTTCACATACGAATTAGTCTCGCATCAAATTTGTCAGCTTCATGCTAATATAGAAATACATTTTTTGAACCCAGCTTGCCGGGTTGTATGAAATCGTTTGCTTAGAAGTATTAATTTATAGAATATTTACATCCGTAAAGATAAGGCATACTTAGAAGTTATAATCTGAAATTGATTATGCTATTAAAAAATAATCAACAGTTAAAGTAATTCTTTTGTTTTTCACTCCATACCAAGTCCCTTTTTTTTTTTCTTTTTTTTTTTCCCTTCCTGTTATCGTAAAATGCATCGTAGGCAAGTAATAGATCAAGATTCGAGAGGCCAACAATGCTGTGTCATGCAATGAAGCGAAACATTCGAAAAATAAACGCAAAATCCAAGATTCTCGGTTACAAAACTGATATTAGAATTACAAAAAATGTTATGTTAATATATGTATCATCTTAAATTAATTCATTTAAGAATAAAAGAAGTTTTCATAGAAATTTGGGAAGTCTTGAGTTTCGTGTCACTTTAACTGCAACAGTTGGAGTTTAAATGTTTTTTTTTTAGTTTAAAGAATAATTCTATCAACATATGGTAGAGTTTTTTTTTTTTTTTTTTAATAATGTAAAAGAAGACTCGAATTTCATTAACTAGAAATACGAGGAAAAAATGTTCTTTTAAGTTTATATCTGCTGATGAAAGTAAATTTACTATATTCGAAACCAGAGATGAATGATTTGTAGAAAATCGAAGATATTAAAAGGAATTATTTCTAATTTGACGAACATTGGTGAAGGATTAATTATGATGTGGGGGTGTATATCATTCTTTGCAGTGGGTAAGTTCAAATTTATTATTTAATATATATTACCACAATGAATTAGTATAAGTATATTAACGTCTTAAATTAAATTTTAAAATCATTATCTGAAAATCTTTGTGTTATATAACGATTTCAAGTTTTATTAAGGTAATGATACTAAAGATTTTAAGGTTAGTTCAGATTTTTACGAAATTAATTAAAAGGTGTTCTTAAAGTTTGTGAAATCGTAGTACTAAAACTGGTTAACGAGAAGTTGAGAAATTTTAATCGTTTTCTCCGTAAGCTTCCTTTAGCATCATTCTTTTATCATGTATTACTACTTTTAAAATGTATTTATTGAAAATAATGATTATGAAATGGCAAATAAAATGAAAAAATATGTTCATGCTAAATTTTGCCAAAGCAATGAATATTCATTATTTAGTTTGAAAACTTTATTTAACAATTTGTATAAATGGTACGTCTATCTGAAATGTTTTATGAAGCACTGCATTTTACTCATAATACCTCAATAGAATCAGTTTGAATTTTTTTTTTCGTACTTTTCTATCACTCCAACAAGAAGAGAAGTCTATTTCTAGTGGTCTTATACAGACGTTCGTTATCTCAAGTTTTCTAGATGTTCTTTTTCAGAATTATAATCGGGCATATTAACTGGAATTCAAGCAGAATTTGATGTTCTTTAAATTAAGCATTTATAACTTATTACATGATGAAGTTACATTTATAACTCATAATTTATAAAGTATTACAAATAAAACATCTTAAATTAGTTTATTTAAGAATAAAACGAGTTTTCATAGAAATTTGGAAAGTGTTGGGTTTCGTGTCACTTTAACTGCAACAGTTAAAGTTTAACTATTGTTTTTCATATGATTCTTGAGAACATACCTTAAACCAAAATTTCATTCAGTTTCTGTGAATGATATGACAGCTAGGGACTCGTATATAGAGAAAGTTTTATTTTTTTTAAAATCATCCTGTATTTAACTTTTACATGAATGTACTGGTATAATTTTGTTATTTGTATTTTATTAAAAATTTTCTTTCCTTCTAATTGAATTCTCCAATGATATAAAAATGAATAGTATTTATTTTAAATAAATAAATATATAAATGGTCTGCTGAATATAGTATTTTTTATTTCGATGCATCTAAGTTGGAATGATCTTCCATTGGGCAGGAGGAAGAAGGCAGAAATTTGTCACCCTATCCACATATTATCCTTTCCGTTGAATGTTTGCTTCGATTTGTTGTGTTGAAATATTGGCGTAGTGTAGCACTTTTTGATATACTCTAAATAACTGTGCGTCTGTTATATATGTGCTGTTTAGGTCAAAATAATCGGCATTCGAAAACAACAATATTATATGTTAAACATTCTGCATATCTTACGAAATTTGGAGGGAAAAAAAAAAAGTGAAAAACAGGTTTTAAATTAGTAAATAAAATCCCGATATGGAATTAAAAAATAAAGATATTGAATGCGAATTAAGAACTTCGAACATGCGAGGGGTGAAAACCCCCTCAAAACACCATGACGTTAATTTCGTTTTGCCATTATCAAAAGTTAGAATTTTCATTAATTATTTGAATTTTTTTTTTTTATTTTGAATAACACATAAAAAGAATTATCTACTCATTATTATAAATTTTAAACTATGGTCACGAATTGTAATATGTCAAATGCTTTTCCATTGCAACAAGATTAATTGCTTTAGATGAGGGGTGACCAATCCAAATGATCTTGCGGGCCACTTTGAAAGTGCATTATATCTCTGCGGGCCGCATATAAAATTATTCATCCCCATATGATTTAGACACACTATAGACGTTTTTTTGGAGTAAAAAATTGAAAAGTAATGAGTTAGTATTTTTGTATTTACTATTATTCTTACATGCAAACATATATACTATAATAATAATAATACTAAATGCAAATTGTCAAGAAATATATAACACTAAAAATGAAATATAAAAAATATAAATATAAATGAAAAAAAAAAAATTAAATCATTAAAAAATATTTATTTTACTGGTGCGATATTTGTTTCTCCACTCTTTCACTTAGCTTTTACAAATCGACCTCAATTTGGGTATTTGCGCAACATAATGTGAGTTGCATCCGTTTCGTTTGAGCGTGTTTTGTGTTTGGTCAATTCATTTTCTTAAAAACGATTCACAGATGTAAATTGAACCAAAAGCGCTAACAACTAAGACTCTTATTTGCTCCGCTATCAGCAATCAACTGTGCGTATGTAGGGATGGCCAATGCACCGCTGAGGTCACTTAAAGTGTAACATAGAAACTGTTATATTAGATGTTTCAAGATACGCGCGCATCATGAGTTCGCAGAATATAATTTAATTATTCTGCTAACTCATAAAGGTCAACTCATAAATAAAACAGGCAATATCTGTCATAAATTCACAAAAATATTATTTTAAAATCAGTTAATTAAGTTAATTAATCAGTAAATTAATTTTTGATCATAATTTCGGCAGTTAATTTTTGAATATATGGATGCACAAATAATGTATTTTTTTTAATACAGTGTTTTTCACTACTTTGGCCATTATAAAATAAATATATTTTGTAAAAGTATGATAAATTTCACGGGCCGGAAAAATATTCCTGCTGGCCGCGGGGTGGCCACTCCTGCTTTACATGATATGCATTCAATAATTGATCAATCTATTTTATGCAATCATTAATATCTGAAGCATTAACATTATTTGCATATTATATGTATTATCTTTTAAGATAATACATTCTACTACTAATAATTCTACTACTTCTAATTCAATATACTTTATTTAATTATCAACAAACTTTTCTCTTAAGAGCCACCGCTTTCGCCGTCAAACTTTTGTTTACATTGCTTTCTCTACTCTGTTGGCCCTGTAGCAAATGCAGTTATTCATTAAGCGCGGCTGCGCCATCTATCGTTAATTATTTTTTCCATTTATAAAAAATAGTTCACACCTGGCATCCTGATTAGGCAATTGCCTTAAGTGTCTATTAAGGGTTTTTTTAACATATTTTTTTTAAAGAAATAGGTTTAATATTAAAATTATTATATTAATAAAATGTAGAAGTACATTGAAAATAATATATACAGTGAGTGTAAAAAGTATTCGTACAGTACGACAATTGATTTAAAAGAGATTCGTTCATAAAAATTATAAACATAAATTCCTTTTTAATTAAATATAAATATATAATAGAACATATTTTCACTAGTTTCATGTGAAATTGACACAAAAATATTTTTATACATGAATAAATATTTACAAAACTGAAACAATCCAACATCTTGTGGTGTGAAAAGTATTCGTACACTAAAAGTAATGCAAATTTTTTTAGTTATTTTGTGATTGGTTTAGCCATTATGATGTAGTTAATTGATGTCATCTTGTAAGTTACTTAAAACGTTCTTCAATGGAAATTTTAATGTAGTGAGAAACTAGAAATTCTGTAATGGGTCGTAAAAGTAAAGAGACAAGTGTTTCCGAAAGAGAACTGATTTTAAAGCTCCGTAAAAATGGTAAATCGTACAACAAGATTTCTGATCTGGTCGATAGATTCCGTTCAACTGTGCAGTCAATCATAAAAAGTTTGGTGCCACTGGAAAGGTTCAAAACAGTTCTCGTACTGGGCGACCATGTCTATTGACATCATCTGACAGACGGTTTCTGGTACGTTCATTAAAGAAGGATCCCACAATAAGTGCTCCTACATTAACATCAGAACTAAAGAACATGGGAACAGCAGTCTCCGTAAGTACTGTTCGAAATGCATGCAGAAATGAAGGTTTCCATGGCCGTGTTGCGAGACGAAAATTCTTTGTTAGTGAGAAGAATCAGAAGCTGCGATTGTATTTCGCCAAGCAATACGTTAATCGAAGTCCAGATTTCTGGAAAAAGATTATCTTTACAGACGAAAGTAAATACAACGTATTTGGATTGGACGGGAGACGAATGGTATGGAAAAAGCGCAATACAGAAATGCATCCTAAGAATTTAGTGCCAACAGTGAAACATGGGGGTGGAAGTCTGCTTGTTTGGGGTTGTATGAGTTCTTCTGGGGTGGGCAAATTAGTCTTTAAAGGCATTATGAATCATCAACTTTATATTGAATTTTAAAAATAATTTAGGACCTAGTGCAACAAAAATGGGCTTGAATGGTGATTACGTTTTCATGCATGATAACGACCCCAAGCACACAGCCCGAAACACAAGGCTCTTGATACTATATAATACCCCAAAGTTCATGAAATTTCCTCCTCAATCGCCGGACCTCAACCTCATCGAGAATTTATGGGACGTTCTTGATAAAAATATTAGATCCAGATATATTTCTAATAAAAATGATTTGGAATCAGCTCTTAATCAAGAATGGGACGCCATATCTAGCTCAATAACAGCAAAATTGGTGGAATCAATGCCAAAGAGACTCAAGGCAGTTATTCGAGCTAAAGGATATCTTACAAGGTATTAGATGAAATATATTATGATTGTATTGGCCAATATATGCCTGATGTACGAATACTTTTACACCACAAGATGTTTGTTTGTTTTGTAAATATTTATTCATGTATAAAATTATTTTTGCGTCAATTTCACATGAAACTAGTGAAAATATGTTCTATTATACATTTATAATTAATTAAAATGGAATTTACGTTTATAATTTTTATGAACGGATCTCATTTAAATCAATTGTCGTACTGTAAGAATACTTTTTACACTCACTGTAGATATTAATAAAAATTTTAAAGTTCTATAACTATTGTCCAAATAACTTTCTTCAAAGTTCAATTAAACAAGTAATATAATTTTTTTTTTTTTAAAAGTAAATTCCTATTTTTTTTTTCACTATATTGCAGAAAGTTCTTTATAAATAATTTTCATTCATTTTTTTAAGTTAGAAAAAATTATCTCTCTCTCTCACATACACACTTTCCATCTCTCTCACTAATTTATTCGCATCTTTCATTTTCCATTTTGTTCCTCCTTGACTCAGACTAAAACCCGGATTGAAAAAGAAACTGAAAAGAAATTTTTTTCCAGCGATCTACACGCTTCTCCACTGACGGTATTTATTCCTAAATTTATATCCTGCTAAATATCTTATATAAGAGAAATTTTTTTCTCCCATATAAAACTAAATTTAATTAATGAATTAATATTTGAAAAAACTGTATTAACATCAAGTGTCATCCACTACAAGTTTAAAAATAATGTATTTGAACTTGAGTGGATGAATAAAAAGTATTTTATTAACGATTGAAAATTTCAACAAAATATATAAATATATATAGGGAGAGTGTGAACTACTAGTAGAAATTCAAAAAAGTAGTTCTTTCAAAAGGTTCAGGAACACTGTTTATATTTCCTGATGCCTGTTTCATGAGTCGTTATTCGAATAATCTGGAGTAACATAAGAGGATACCTGGGGTTCCTCATTATTCGAGTCATAATCATCTGTTTGAAGTCGCCATATTTTTGTGACTCATGCGTGCTAATGTGATATAGAATCTGCCTCGTTCCTTTTCTTTTAGCTGAGTCACTCGGTAAGTATCGTTGGGGAGGACATCAGTCACAATTAAGGGCCCTTTACATTTTGCTTGAGTTTTGGTAGGCTATCCTTTTGATTTTGATGGACGTCGAACAGCTACTATTTCTCCTGGTTCCAAAATAATTGTTCGGCATTTTTTCTTGTCGTAGTACTCCTTCATTTAATATTGTGTCTTTTCGATTACACTGCGCACTTCTTTTTGAACTTCTTTTGAAGCAGTCCACACATCGATGCTTTCATTTGCAACTTTTCGAAGGATTCCATCATTGAATCGCTGTGTATAACCATGAAGAATTTCAAATGTCGTTTTATCTGAGCTTTTGTTGACTGTATTATTCAAATTTTTTTTTTTTTATTCTAAATCCAAATCCTTATGATGTGAATCACTCATGGACGTTGTTATTGTGGAAAGGATTGTTCTATTGGTTCGTTCTATAGACAATAGCATGGGTAATTGTCCATAGAAGAGTAGAATTCAAGGTGTGTTTTATTCGAATTCACTGCGTCATTTTTATGTCCAATCTGTGGCGAACTTCAAAATCACATTCTTGAATAAGTATATTCCATCGGGCGATCTGAGGATTACCTGATTTTTTGGCGTTTATATAAATTAATGCTTGCCAGTCAGCGACAACTTAAAAACGTATTTCCAATAGAAATTGTCACAATCTTTTTAATCTACGTACAATAGCCATCAACTCCAATTTACTTGAATGATAATTATTTTCAGCTTCAGTCGTTTTCTTCAGTCGTTCGTAAAATTCCTGACTTCCGGTTCTATCGCCACCGTTACTTACATTTACTATTATTACTTTTACATTTATTATATTTACTATTATTACTTTAACTATTATAGTTAATTTAATATATTTTATATCTGTCCCTAAGACATTTTTCTCTTCAAGAAAGCTAAGAAATTGGACACTCATTGTTTAAAAGTACAATACTTTTAATAAATATTAAATTCTTAAAAAAGTATGTATTGAAATAAAAAAATAAGGTAAAAAAAAGTATGTATCTTTAAACGAAACAAATACAGAAAAAAATTTAAAAAAGTATCTTTTAAAAATTTAAATTATCGCACGTATTCTTCAGAAATCGGACTAATTATTTATTATTCTCTAAGAAAGTTCAACGTATTGTTTATCTAATTAATTATTAGAAACGCAAATAAAATTCTTTGACATAAGATAAAATAAAGGAATTTCCATTCTAAGTAAAATTGATTGAGTTAAACTAATTTTTATTTACATTTCTCCCATTATCTATTAAAACTATAAATTTCAAGAACGTTTAATAAAAGTTTCGAGTTAATTATCACTCCCCTCTTTCTTTATGAATGCTCCATCAGAATTCAATACAAAACAACATTGTACTTTTTTAAGCATTCAATTTATTAAGAACCGAAAACCGAGCGTCAAAACTGCTCAATAGGACTGAGACGCTGCTTCTTAATTTTTGCTTAATTCTAACGAATTGGGTTATCGGAATTATTGCCAAGCACTGCTTTTAAGAGCCCTTCAATTAATTTAAGCTGAAGTAACACAATGCCAAAGGAAGCTATTTCCAGTCTGTTCGAAGAGGAGCACTTCAAAAATTCATGGCAAAATGCTTGCGCGAGAGATATCTTTTAACATACGCTCTCATTACGGAAGATGACTTTAAGGCAAGGAGCCCCATTGATTCTGCTACAAATGCGTAATTAATGCGATCCTTGGAGGCAAAAGGACTCCAGACTAATAACTCGAGGGACTCGAACAATGAATACGACGATGTTTGCAAAAGAGAGATTTGTAGTTCGTTCTTTCTTGGGCCTTGGTTCTGATAGAGGACCTCTTGTCGGAATTAGAGAGATAATTTGGACAGATCATATCATAAAGTGATAAACGGACGTGGAGATAAATCTAATTCAGCATTGTGGTAATTACGCGTTTTCGTACTCCAAAAAGACCTTCGGGAATTCCGGAAGATCTTTAATCATATTTTTTTTTTAAGATCATTAACCACAAAATATGTCATCAAGAAATATAAAGTTCATTATTCTGAGCTAAAAGGGACCAAGCAGTACAATAAGTTGTATAGTAAAAGTGAGGGAAAAAAAAAAAAACTTTGTTTGATATTTATTTCAAAAGAAATTTTTCTTCTACATTAATTATGAGTCTGTAAAGTATGAATCTTCAATTTATTTATGAGGAATTTTATTACTTCTTTTTGAAGACTTTAATTGTAATCAACATTTCAAATTAACTTATAAATTTTTATGGTATTGATAGTTGGTAGTTTTATATATCAATAATTTTATTAATAATAAACAGTACAATAAATTTATAGTAAAACGTGTCGGAAAAACCTTGTTTGATATTTACTCCAAGAAATATCTTTTTGTTGCGTCAATAATGAGTCTGTAAAGTATGAATCTTCAATTTATTTAAGAGGAATGCTACTTTTTTCTGAAATTAGAGAGCACTTTTAACGTTAATCAACATTTCAAATTAACTTACAAATTTTTGTGGTATTGATAGTTTGTAGTTATGTAATTCAATAATTTAATAGTAATAATTAAAATAAGTTTAATAATTGTAAAAGTTCTATTCAAAGTTGTGTTTTGAAATTCTGATAATCGCTGACATTTGACGCTACTCTTTCCCAAAATTTCATGTTGCTATTCCGGAATCTTCATGTTCAAACATTTCGAAAATATTAAATTTTTACATCCAAAATAAATAGTTTTAAAAAATGTATAAGAATGGAATAAAATATGAACAGAGATTAAGATGAATTTTATATTAATTATATATAAGATATGCTTTATCACTAAATTGCATCCCATTCAAATTAAAATGTTTTTTATTCTATATTAAAAATTGAATTTTCTCTTAAATTTAAAATAACAACTAATTTAGTTTTTTGGGTAAAGAAACCTTCATGAATAACATAACTGATATCTGGATAACGTAACTGATAACTGGATAACATAAATATTTTTAAAATGAAACATTTTCCAGACACATTGTAACTGAATTTTGGATTAATACTGATGAAAGAACGCATCCCTTTTGTTTAACGGTTCTATCGCCACCCGTCACTTATTTATTGCTTAACTATTATAGTTGAATGTTATCTGTCCTGAGAAATGTTTTTTTATTTCAAACGTAGCCCAAGAAAGTTAAGAAAGTGGTACACTCATTGTTTAAAGTATAATACTTTTAATTAATATTAAATACTTACAAAAAGCATGCACTGAAATAAAAAATATGGTAAAAGTATATATCTTTACATGAAACAAAAGCAGAAGTAATTAAAAAAATTATCTTTTCTTAAATTTAAATTATCGCGCATATCCTTCAAAAATCGGACTAATTATTTATTACCTTTACCTAAGAAAAGCTTAACGTATTGTTTATCTTATTAAATTCTGAATATTTGAAAGCACAAATAAAATTGATATAAGATAAAATAAATAAATTCCCACTCTAAGTAAAAATTTAGTGGAGTTAAAATAATTTGCATTCACATTCCCCCCTGTAAAACCTCTATCAGAACTTTAAATTTCAAGACCGTTTAATAAATTCTCGAGTTAATTTTCACTCCCTCTTTCTTTTATGAATACTCCATAAGAATTCAATACACAACGACATTGTGCTTTTTTAAACATTCAAATTTATTAAGAACGAGCGTCAAAACTACTCAATAGAGCTGAGCTCCTTAATTTTTTGCTTAATTCTTAACAATTGGGTTATCGGAATTATTGCCAAGCACTGCTTTTAAGAGCCCTTCAATTAATTTAAGCTGGAGTAACACAATGACAAAAGGGAAACTATTTCCAGTCTGTTCGAAGAGGAACACTTCAAAATCCATGTAAAATGCTTGCGCGAGAGATATCTTTTAACATACGCCCTCATTACGGAAGATGAATTTAAGGCAAGGAGCCCCATTGATTCTGCTACAAATGCGTAATTAATGCGATCCTTGAGGCAAAAGGACTCCAGACTAATAACTCGAGGGACTCAAACAATGAATGCGACGATGTTTGCAAAAGATAGATTTGTAGTTCGTTCTTTCTTGGGCCTTGGCTCTGATAGAGGGCTCTTGTGGAATTAGAGAGATAATTTGGACAGATCATATCCTAAAGTGATAAACGGACGTGGAGATAAATCTAATTCAGAATTGTGGTAATTACGCGTTTTCGTACTCAAAAAAGACTGTCGGGAATTCCCGGAAGATCTTTTAATCATATTTTTTTTGTAAAATCATTAACCACAAAATGTCATCAAGAAATATAAAGTTCATTGTTTTCTTTGAGCTAAAAAGGAATGAAGCAATACAATAAGTTTTATAGTAAAACGTGACAAAAACCTTGTTTGCTATTTATTTCAATTTATTTTTATTACATTCATTGTGAAATTTATATATGAGGAATTTTATTACTTTTTTTTTAAGACTTTGAATGATAATCAACTTTTCAAATTAACTTTTATGATATTAATAGTTTGTAGTTATATAATTCAGTAATTCTTATTAATAATAAGCAGTGCAATAAGTTTGGTATTTTCATCTTCTGACAAAAATCTTGCTTGGTATTTATCAAGAAAAAAAGTTTTTTTTCTTACATTAATGTAATGAGTCTTGTAAATTTATGAATCTTTAATTTATTTTGATGAAGAATTTTATTACTTTTTTTTTAAGACTTTTTAATGGTAACATTTCAAATTAACTTATGTTTGCGTTACTTATAGTTTGTAGTATATAATTCAATAATTTTATTAATAATAATACAATTTCGACAATTAAACAGTTTTATCTAGTTTTAATTGCGTTATGAAATTTGATAATTCCTAACATTTGAGCTACCCTTCCTTGAAAAATTTCATGTTACTATTCCGAATTTTCATGTTCAAATATTTTGAAAATATTAAATTTGTTTATAATTAAATAAATAGTTTAAAAAGAGTGAAGATTTGAAGTAAAATATGAAATGAGCTTAAGATGAATTTTTATATTAATTCTAAGATGTGATTTATCACTAAATTATATCTCATTTAAATTCTAATATGTTTTTTGTTCTATATTAAAATTGAATTTTCTAAATTTAATTGGCAACTAATTTATTTTTTTGGAAAAAGTTGAAACCTTCAATGAATAACATAACTAATATATGATAACAGAAGTATTTAATATAACATTTCTTTCCTGCTACATTGTATCTGAATTTTTGATTATAACTGACGAAGGCCTGCATCCCTTTTGTTTAACATGTTAATCCAAATGAAGTAAATATTTCTATTCCTTTGAGTTTACGTTTATGCAATTTTTTTTTTCCACATAAAATCAACCTAGTAGAAATGTTTTTCCTTTGAAAACTTCAACATATTTTGCAAATTAATTTTTAGTTCTATAATAAAATGAATTTTCTCTTAAGTTTTAATTGGCAACTAATTTATTTTTCTTGGAAAATAATTCCTTTTATGAATAAAAATAACTGTATCTGTACAACAGAAATATATTTTAAAATTAAACTCATTCTTCCGGCTACATTGTATCTGAATTGTGGATTAATACTCCGATGAAAGCCTGCATCCCTTTTGTTTAACATGTTAATCAAATGAGAAGTAATAAGTTTGGGCCTTTGAGCTCTGAGTTTATACAATTTTTTTCCCTACATAAAATCCATCAAGTAATGTTTCTCCTATTTGATAAAGTCCAACACATCTGTTAAATTAATTTATTTCGTTTCTTTTGATCACAACATGTAAAAAGCATAATTAATCTTGCTCATTGCATAATTTTCTGGGAAAGATTTTTTTATTAATAATTTACCCTTCCTTTTTATTGAACGAGTTAAGCTTTCTTTTTTTTTTTTTTTTTTTGTGCACGAATACATATTGACTCGTATCAGCGAATCTTCTTTTTTAGTTGTACAATCTATCTGTCAGAAACGCGATTGGCGATATAGCATTTTTTTTTTTCACTTGGAATATTTCTCTTTCTTCCTTCTGATGTCGCCATTTTTTTTTTTTCGCTCTCTAAGTAGCACCTGCGTATGAAAGACAAAAGCATGAAAAAAGGAAACACCGTATTAGCTTATTACACTGTAAACCTTCGTGTCTTTGTATGCACTTACCATCAAAACTGTGTCTTTCTATTTTTTTTCCTACTGAAAAAAAAAAACTGCCAAGTGACAGTTCGTTGACTTTTCTAATCACCAGAAAACAGAATGATAAAGCTCCATTTTTTTCAGTAATAAATATTTCAGAAGAAGAGCAAAGGGCAAAAAGAATATTATATTCTTCGAACACGTAAAATTCTGGGTGCTTGCTCTTCGTAATTTCTTTTTTTTTTCATCTTCTTCGATGGATGCTCATTTGTTGCTACAGGCGTCGTTATTAGTTCCTATACATAAAAATAAATGCATTGTCTCGTTAAGTTAATTAATTTCAGTATTCGGTTTCTACGAATCTTTTTAAGGAAAAGCACAACCTCAGAAGATTAATTTTTAAAATGTTCACTTCTATAGCTGGTTTAGAGAAGTAACGTATAAGTTGTTCAAGTTTCCTTGTAAATATTTTTAAAGGAAAATAAATTAAGCATTTTTATTTGTTTTTAAAAGAAACACTATTTTTTAGAAACGTAAAACTAGAACAAGACACTGTTACACATAGCATAGACATCACTGTTTTTTATAAATCCATGAAAATCTTAGCAAAAATTTTTAAATGAAACTTGATTGTTTAAAATGAGAGTGAGAATAGCAAATTTTACAATATATATACATTTTTTGAAATGAATAACGATAATTCCTCGCAAGAGTAAAATAATACCAGTCTGATTAAATGATAAATCTGTAAGAACATAGTAATTCCAATAAGTGAAATAAATAATAAAATAAGTATATAAGAATAAAATAAAATAAATTCCAATAAAGGGGTTGTTTATCTAATTAATAATTGAATATTTAAAAATGCAAATAAAATTTTGACACACGGTAAAATAAATGTATTTCCACGCCAAGTAAAATTTGGTTGCATCAAAATAATTTGTATTCATTTTTTTCCCCCATTAAAATATTTATCAGAATTTCAAATTTCAAGAACGTTTTAATAAATTCCCTCGAGTTAATTTTCTCTTCCTTCTTTCTTTATGAATACTTCATCAGAATTCAATACACAACAACATTGTACTTTTTTAAACATTCAAATTTATTGCCAAACGAGCGTCAGAATTCAATAGAGCTTTCGAGCTCCTTAATTTTTGCTTAATTTAAGAATTGGGTTATTTGGAATTATTACCAAGCACTGCTTTTAAAAGCCCTTCAATTAATTTAAGCTGAAGCAATAATAATGACAAAGGAAACTATTTTCAGTCTGTCTTTGAAGAGGAACACTTCAAAATCTGATACAAAATGTAAACATGAGAGATATTTTTTA
>BPLR01002039.1:0-98122 GCA_021605095.1 Caerostris extrusa
ACGTATTGCTGCAGTGCCTGAGAAGAAAGATTCGAATTAAATGTTGATTATGTTAACCAAAACTTGCACAGGACGTCCCCTTCATGTTTTTCTTGCGTGTTCCTCATTATAGGTTCATTTTACTTGAAAAATATATAAATACTTTTTTTTAAAATTGAACATTAAAATATAAGAAAAATATTTTATTGCACATTGAAGATAAATAACCAGTTTTCCTCGCAATGTTTTGATCTGTTTGCAAGATTTTTTAAAATATCTTTTTATGATATTTATTGACGAAAAACTTATTACATCTTTTAACTTTCTCTCAACAAAATGAGGGAGATTATTTCAATACGATATATTAAGAACTGTTAAGTATTGAACTGTTTGATTCATTACCTATTTATGGAAAAATAGTTTCGGGCAGGAATATGATTACTACTAATTCAGGAATTAGATTACTACTAAAATCAAATTAAATTTTTAAAATTAATGTAATTCAATTTTTTTGATTATTTTTTTTGTAAAGGAATTAGATTACTACTAATCCTTAATGTAATTGCTACGAGTAATTATTTATTAAATATAAAGAAATGATTATATCGTCTATATATGCCTCGTGTGGTATGTGTTGCAAAAATGTTGAATATTTTATAAAGCTATCCGCAGTTTTTCTTTGGCTCAACAGCCCATGGTAGGCCAAGGCCGTCTGCCTACTGGCAGATTTTTGAGACAGGAGATGTTTTCTTTTTTTTTACAGGGTTGGGCAGTCAGAACTCATTAAACAATCATATTAAAAATAGTGATGTTACTAATCCCCTTGGTGCAGGAAAGCTTTACACACCGGGTCAAGGATAACGTCGCAGGCGATGTCCATGTCTAAGGGTAGTATGGAACTTCACTTTTTAGCGAGGAAGTATGAGGGCTGAAGACTGAATAAACCTCAAGACAACGCTCTACGATCTTATGAGACCGGGACCCTCAGTTTTAAAAGTGGATTCCGGAACCACTACAAACATCCATGGCACCACCGGGGCGCGAACCCGAAACCTGCTGCACCGCGATTTTCACTACATCCTAAATCGAGAATGAAAGGAAGAATACAGCATTTGTTGTTAATAAAAGACATGAGTTTTGTCATAAAAATCTAAATTACACTTTTGTTTAATTAATCAAAAAAAAAAAAAGAGAGAGAGAGGGATTAAGGTTTGTATCTATTATGGCTTTTAAAATGTCTAATTGTGTTTTTCCTTCACGAACAGGGGGACTGTTGAGGAATGCGTTCGATGTCGTCGAAATCGTGGACGTGCTGGACAGCAAAGACGAAGCCCACTTAGCTTTGCTCACGAGGCCGGATCTCGGCATCACCTTCACCAAATTCCACTGCTGGCGTCTGACACAGTTCCAGAAATGCGTCTTCCTCGATGCAGACATAATAGTAAGTCAATGGCTGGCCTTTGTTGGCCTTTTTCTTTGTTGAAATAAATATTCATGTAAGGTAAATAAAAGTAAAGATAGTTTTTCGTAATCTTAAATGGCTCCGGCATGTATTCAAATCATAGGGTAGTAATATAATATAGAGAGCGCTTTGGGGTTGCCAGTTTGGGCCAAACACAATCCTCGCGCTGATCTTACACTTTTATTTCGTAGTTCGATATATGCTATGATACCTTGGCGATTTTTGACAACAATCTTTACTGTTGGCTATTTACTACTCTATGTTGTTGGCGCGAAGGGAAAAGGCCTACGATCATACAACGATTTTATAAAAGAGATGGTTCATTATTTTAGCTGTAAATAAATGTAAAATTTATTTTCTTTCCCAAATTTTTGTCGTTTATATTCTGTTAATAAATTTTCCCTTGTGTAATACTTACCCCTTCACAATGATTAAAAAATAAAATATTTATGTGAACTTTTTTGCAAAATGATCAATGTTATAAATAAAATAACAATTCTTGTATCTATTTATCTTTAGTAAGCACATAATAAAATAAATGTGTGACTTGAAAGAAGGATTACGAGCATTTGTCGGAATTTTCAGAATCGCTTCGTAGCTTGTTTGTTTTCTAAATAAATGCTCAGAGAAAAAGACGCCAAGCGGCGATACAGCACCAATTCTTGTATCAAAAGTACGCGAGATGTTTGCCCCAACTTCTTGTTCTTTTATAATAAGGGAACGTGCTCTATTTTATTACTACTCTATGATTCCAATTGTATGTAGACCAGTTGTCCAAAAACTACTTGCTGGAATGTTTTGTCTATGATCCTCAGTTGTGGCTTATTACTCGCGGATTATTCACTTTGTTATTTGGCCATATATATCAATCAAGTACCATATACCAGTACTATATGCATATCACATACCAATTATACCGAATGAGACTAAGAAAAACACTTTTCAGTTTTAAAAACGCTTTATTGGTGCTCCATCTCTCTTTCTATATATATTTATATAGTACATATAATTATAAACTAAGTTATAAATTTAAGACAATCGAAACCAGAAAGATGATATGCGTTTGGGAACTATATTGAAAACAGGGTATGAAATTCTTTTCTACAATTTGTAATCTTCATATTTTCCACTAAGAAAAATAAAATCCTAGTGTCGCAATTAATTATCAATATGCTTCTGTATACATTATAAATATTAACATTTATAAACATTTAGTAGAGAGAAAATATCCTCAGATTATTTGCAGGGGTCTATAATTCACATCACAAAATTATATTTTAACGCATTGTAATGAGTATTAAATCTTCGCAATATGGTATTTGGTGATCGAGACACATCGCTAATAAAGTATGCAGGGTTTGTTCCATTAAAATAGAATTATATTAGCAAATTAACTTTGTACAAGGGCTGCGGAATACTAGCCGCTAACACACATTTCGAAACCAAAAACACCCGTGTTGCTAAATGCTATCGCATAACTTCTGGCAAATCGTCCGAGAGAGTAGTAATTAGAGAGCGCATGGACGCTGCTGCGACGATTCAATTTATTTGACTCGGGAAATTGCAAGAGCAATTATTAAATTTCCGTTCTAACCTTGATGTTCAGTGATTTGCTCTTTACGGAAGCACTGCATTTTTTTTTTTTTTTTTTTGTTTATTTGTTGGTTATTTGTTGCATCCTGCAGTTTATTAAGGAACTTTAAAATAAGCAATGGAACAAAAGTTCGAATAAAATCTATTCACAATACTAAACCATGGTTTATTTCAACAATTTAATTATCTTTCCATTTGTACATTGCTAAAGGGGGAAAAAAAAATTTTTCGCTGGAAATTCTAATAATTCCCATAATTGCACAATATTTATGGATAAATTAATGATATTGTAACAAACTACCTCATGCAATATGAATTATTCAATCTTTCACGAACTTTTGTGCTGTCTAAAATTTACAATTACTAATTTGCCCGATTCGTGGCTCAATTGCAACGGGCAACTCTGGTGAGTATCAGGGCAGAGGTTCAATCAGCAGGCAGCTTTGTAGTAGACACTGTTAAAAAAAAAACCTGAGGAGATTTGATGGCATTTGTGATGTTCAACATCTTGCCCGTCAGCCTGACTACCTGGTGGGAGTTTTCCAGTTTTTTTTCTCCCATACTATACCAGATGCGGGGGTAGTTTTTCCTAAAATATCCTCCCGGAAGGCCCTCCTTCTTCAGCGACACGGAGAGAAGTCAGACTTCTACCTACAGGTACTCCATCACAACAGAAGCTGCTCCTCCTTTCCCTCCTTCCATGAGACCACACGGATTCTTTGATTTGATCTTGATGTTGCTGTCGACCAAGTGGGATAAGAAAGAAAACATAATTACTGATTTAATTGTGTTGATAACGTTTTTGCTTTTAAGCAAAGTTGTGAATTACTAAGGGAGAAAAAAAAAATTTTTTTTTCGCTGAAAATTCAAATATGGGTAATACACAAAATGATAAAATTTCTTTTAGTAAATATTTCTGATATAATTTTTTTCAGAAATTTTTATTTGTATTTTTTGTTTATAGCTTTTTTTTTTTTTTCGTATGTATGTATGTATGTATTTTTAATGTGCTAATTATCAAATTCTTGCCTTTGCGTTCAATATTTTCTAACTGTTTTATTATCACACACAAATTTGTTGAAATAATTAGTATATTTCTCATCCTCAGGTAATCCGAAATTGCGACGAATTATTCGAAAGAGAAGAACTGTCCGCAGTGCCAGATGTCGGATGGCCCGACTGTTTTAACTCGGGTGTTTTCGTCTACAAACCAAGCCAGGAGACATTCAAGGCCATCCTAGAATTCGCTTTACATAACGGCAGTTTCGATGGTAAATCATTTTACTGTTAACTTATGCAATTAAATCTCATTTATGCAAGAAGACATCCCATTAAAAAGCCATGCTGGTTCAACCTCTTATGTACATATATTGGTGTACCACGAGTTAACTCGCCTGAAAATTATTTTTTAATTCTGGACTAAAATGAGTATTTTATTGTATCGCAAACACGAATTAATTCGTGATAACCCACTTCTGGCAACAGTTATTCTATCGTGACTTCATATTGGTTTTATAGACATTTGATTTGATGTCAATTCAATACCTAAAAAAAGGTCGAGGAGCTGTTTATTATTGATTGCTTATTATGAAGCAATAATGCATTTATTGCTGATATTTGCGTTTAATTTTCGTTATTTTTCCAAAATTAATGAAAATAAAGGTATTTTTAGCTCTGACGACTTCCATTTATAATAGGATGGTCTTGAAAGTTCTGATGATGAATCGGAGTACAGTTTTGATTTTCATGTGCAATCAGAAATGATTAATGGATATAACCTTCTGTAATAAAAACAAACAAAGCAGGATAAAACTTATTGATCATAATTCTAATTTACATTTTTAGATTTTAGTAAAAAACAAAAATTGTATTTAAAAAAAAAAAAATTCTTTAAAAGGGTTCAATATACTTTATAAAAATTAATCCTTTCATTTAAAATTGAATACAAAGATGAAATTGGGATAGATGAACATATACGTATCTATGGGGTAAATGAACATATACGTATCTATGGGGTAAATGAACATATACGTATCTATGGAGTAAATGAACATATACGTATCTATGGGGTAAATGAACATATACGTATCTATGGAGTAAATGAACATATACGTATCTATGGGGGTAAATGAACATATACGTATCTATGGGGTAAATGAACATATACGTATCTATGGGGTAAAATGAACATATTCGTATCTATGGGGTAAATGAACATATTCGTATCCATGGGGTAAATGAACATATTCGTATCCATTAAATGAGCATATACGTGTATCTATGGGGTAAATGAACATATATGTATCTATGGGGTAGACGAACCTTAAATTGAATATGAAGAGATTTAAAAATTTTTGCTGTTGTAACTTTATTTTTACATTTCAAATCGGAAATAGGACTTAGCACTCCAGTCAGTTTTAGATACATAATTTAAGTCCTAATAGTCCATAATAATTTTTTTTCCAGTCAATGTTTTTATACATATAATTTCATTATGTTCTATGGTAAAACATTAATAACCATTTGAATAAATGCTTAATAAGGATTTTTGTTGCTGTCTTGTTTAAGGTGGTGACCAGGGTGTCCTAAATATGTTTTTCAAAGACTGGAGGACGTCTGATATATCGAGGCACCTATCCTTTATCTACAACATGAACGCAAACGTGAGTTACACATATCAACCAGCTTATAAACAGTAAGTACTTCTTATATTATTCCATAAATTTAATAGGCATTTAAAAAAAACCCATTCGAAAATCATGGTGCTTATTTTCTTGCAGATTCGGTAAAGATGTGAAAATTGTTCACTTTCTGGGTGCCATCAAACCCTGGATGGAGAGCTACAACAGCGAAACCGGCCGTGTGCAACCGGGTAGCCCTCATTCGTGCGAGCACCTGCAAATGTGGTGGGACATATTTATGAAGCACGTGCAACCTAATCTTACGGAAGAATGCGTAAGTATAATAAATAAAGCATATTGTTCATTTAAATAACAAAGGAGAAATCAAACTCAAAGATGTCCTAAAATTTTTAACCTCTTAAATACTTATCCTGCGGCTTAATAGCCAAGTGACTAGCGCTAAGTGCTACAGGTTCCGGGTTCGAATCCCGAGGTACCATTGTTGTTTGTAGTGATTCGTAACCCACTTCAAACCTTGGGTTCCGGTCTATTATGGCTGTTGGGCTTAGGGCTGACAATCCTACCTCGTAAAAAGAAAAACATCTCCTGTCTCGAAATCTGCCAGTAGGCAAACGGCCTTGACTCATAATGGGGTTGTTGTGTTAATGACGAAGAAGTAATCCCTTGTCTACTCGCGTTGCATATTTATATCTTTTCGAAACTCCATGAATTAACTTGTTGCGAAAATTAACTATGAACTTAAACGAGTATTTTGGGTTGTATCGCCGCTTGGCTTCTTTCCCCTGCGTGCATTTGTTTAGAAAACGTAAACATGTTAACCCCCGTTCAGATAAGAGTACAAATGGCTTTCGCGAACCCATTAAAAAACCGGTATGACAGAAAATCGTTTGTCTCGACCTCGCTCCGGCAAGAGTCGGTTTTTTTCCACACAACAAAGGGACTCCATTTACAACCAGCTGTTATTCACAGCCAGAGTTAACGTGGGTTGTTCTGCGGTCAGACGGAGACTTTCGGAACAAAATCCGCACGCCCCTTATTCACTCGCTTGGATGTGGCTTTATAAAAATTATTCTAAAAATTCCGATAAATGCCTAAAATTCTTCTCAAGCAACACATTTATTTGTGTGTTTACTAAAGATAAATAGATACAAGAAATGTTATTTTGTTTATAACTCTGGTCATTTTGTATAAAATTTAATAAAACATTACGAAAAGTTCATATAAATATTTTATTTTTTAATCATTTTGGAGAGAAAAATATTACACGAGAAAATTTATCAATAATATATAAATCTCAAATATTTAGAAAAAAATTACATTTATTGTCAGGTAAAAAATGGACGATTTCTTTTAAAAATCGTTGTGTGATGGACCTTTTCCTACCTTCGCCCCAGCAGTATAAAAGTAGTATTGGCCAACAATAAAGATTGTTGCCAAAAATAACCAAGTTATGTTAAACAACAAAGTATAAGACACGGGAGGATTACATTTTCTACAACCTGGCAACCTTCATGGCCGTTCCTTCCCAGCTAACTCCTATTACATTACTATTCTACGGAAGAAACCGACTCAGATAATCGCTGGTATTGGTATTCAAAGGAGCTATGGCTGTGGGTATATTTTATCTAAACTCATGTTTGTGAAAATTGCAACACCATGAAGGAATCGTCATAATTGAATGAAATTTAATACACAGTTGAGTGGTAGTGGCACAAATAAATGATTAAATGTTCAAAGCAAACAAACAATAACAAGAGATCGGAATCAGTAGCCACCACGCGCCGCAATAAGTGCTTCTACACGACGTGGCATGGAGTCAAACAAATTTTGAATGTCTGCCTGAGGAAGAGCATTCCATATTGTTTGTATGCACACCCAAAGTTCGTCTGCAGAAGCAACAGGACGAGGATCACGAGCGAGACGCCGACCAACGAAATCCCACACATGCTCAATCGGCGACATATCCGGGGAATACGCAAGCCAAGGGAAGAAGCTGTACCTGCCGCGTTGCAAAGAAGGATTGAACAGTCCGCAGCGATATGAGGGCGGGCATTGTCCTGTTGAAATACAGCGCCTGACAAGTTTTGAAGGCAGGGAACAGCTTGGGGCTGTAGAACTTCACTGATGTACCGGTTGCTGTTCAGATTGCCCACAATTCTTAGCAATTGAGATCGTCCATGATATGCTATGGCACCCCAGACCATAACTCCGGGTGTTCGTCTACTGTGGCGTTCGATAATGCACTCCGGAAGGTGGCGTTCACCGGCATAGCGTCTGACACGAATGCGGCCATCATGGTACCACAAATTAAAAGCGGGATTCGTCAGAAAACACGACATGTTGCCAATCAGCACGCCAGTCTCTATGCTGAGCGGCCCA
Organism: Caerostris extrusa; assembly: GCA_021605095.1. Taxonomy (NCBI): domain Eukaryota; kingdom Metazoa; phylum Arthropoda; class Arachnida; order Araneae; family Araneidae; genus Caerostris; species Caerostris extrusa. The sequence goes on from BPLR01002039.1 coordinate 8,056, forward strand.
TTGTTGCCTCAGGCGGCGATGGTTTAGCGTGAGAGGGATCCTGTATAAAGGAGTCCTTGCGCGCAGTCCACGCTGCAGCAGACGTCTACGAATGGATGAAGCACACAATGAAACACCTGTAGCTATTGACCACTGTGCTGCCAATTGTCTAGACGAAGCTGTACGGTCCGTCAGCGCCATGCGGACCAGGTGTCTATCATCGCGAGCTGACGTCACATTTCGGGGTCCACTCCCGGATTTCCGAGTTGTCCGACACTCGTCCGTCCACTGCTTCCAAAGACGCATCACTGTGCTGCTGTTACGCTGCACACGAGCGGCTACTGCACGATAAGACAATCCAGCTTCACGAAGGCCGATGATTCTCCCCGTTCAAACTCTGTAAGTTGTTCAAATCTCGCTCTCTTTCGTCGGAGAGGCATAAGTAACGATTGAGCTAACGTTTACCACTAGCAGATAAACCACCGATAACCATACACGCCTCGCTACAGCCGTCTATTTATTCGGATCCATCCGCCGTTCAAAGGGGCTCTGCTCAGCATACAGATTTGAAATTCTAATCATTTGAAAATCATGCGCTAATTTGCATTTCCTGAAAATTTCAACTCACTCGCGTAAGTCCTTCATGGTGTTGCAATTTTCACAAACATGAGTTTAATATCGCCGCTCCAAGTTTGTAATTCATCAGCTAGATGCATATCCACTAGTTCCGTGTTCGTATAATCAGTTGTCCTACTATCTCTGCGTCAGTGTGTACAAATTAAAAGTCACGTGAGGTGTATGATCACATGAGGATAGTTTACCCCAAACTGGCAACATCGATGCGGTCTCTATTATATTTCTTCTGTATGATTCTATCGCAATTTCATATTAAAGTACCCAACAGTACCGTGAATCGGAATATTCAATTATAAATAATGATAATCTCTAATGCTCTGATGGTGATTCAGAGGATTATATTTGTGATTCTAATATGCACTCTAGGTGGCCTAAACGTATGACTGGATTTCTATACTGAAAATAAATAAAACAGAATAAAAAAAAAAAAAAACTTGCTGATCATGATTCTAGCAATGCGGATTTCTATAACAAAACTATATGTAAAAAAAAAAAAAGTGGTTAATCCAAGTATCCATAAATTTTCAAATTTATATTTTCTCAAAAGTGCATGGAATAAAAACTGTAAAAGAACCAAAATCGTAGAATTTAAATTTTTATATAACCGAATTTTGCTTTAAAATTAATGAATCCATCATTCTGAAAGGAAATAATGTTGCTGTCCTTCAATATTTCCTTTACTGTATTTCAAAATAGTTTGGATATTGTATACAAATAAGCATATTGCAAACAATGCAACAGCAGAAAAGAAACGATTGCAAGTAAAAATTCTAACGTTATCATACATGGTAAATAGCCATCATGTTTCAAGGACATTTAGGAAAGATTATACAGAGAGAACAGATCTATTTTCTAAACTGATAAAAGATTATTGAACAATAAGTACAAGGAAAATCTAAAATGATTAATAAAGTATCTTAGAAATAGTAGATGGTAAGAGAATTGGGTTATTTGATAGAATGAGATTTGAACAGAAACGAAAGTTGTATAAAGTAAAGAAGAAAAAGTTGCCCTTCAGAACTAAGACATTTTTCATCAGAATCATGACACTGATTCCTATTCTAAGTGAGTTTTATGTATTATGGGTTGGAGCGTCTCAGTAGGAAACTCATTGGTTTTCCATAGCTGTGATATCAGAAAAGTGAAGCTGAACAGAAAAATCGCATGTCTAGGGGCCTGAATGGCAGAGTGGCTGGCGCTCGGTACTATAAGTTTCGGGTTCGAGTCCGGGCGGTGCCATGGATGTTTGTAGTGGTTCGGAATCCACTTTAAACCGTAGGTCCTGGTCTACTAGGATCACGAGCGTTGCGCGGGTATTATTACTCTGCGTCCGCAGCTTATCTTCAAGCTACACGCACCTCTTCGGTAGTTATTGTTTCGTGTCACTCATGGAAGGAGGGAAGAGGGATGCAGCTTCTGTTCTGATGGAGCACCCGTAGATAGAAGTCTGACTTCTGCTCCGTGATGCTCTTACAGTCATAGGAGAGCGGGACCTACGGCTTAAAGTGGATTTCGAACCACTACAAACATCCACGACACCGCCGGGACTCGAACCCGAAAACTGTGGCACCAAGCGCTAGACACTCGGCCATTCAGGCCCACTTCCTGGGTAGTACTAAGTGAGTAACGTCTATGCAGCGCTTGCCTTAAGGCATCGAAGACAACTATCTAAGTGTTTGCCAGCTGCATTAGATAAAAAAAAATATCGCATGTCTATGCAAAAAAATGATCATAATTAATCTGTAGGTTGGAATACCTTTTCATTCGGCTCGAATAGACATAGTACGTATATGAACTCTCTATATGTCATCCGTGATGGTATTCGTGTAAAATTTAAGTGTCAAGGTATGCAATGTAACAGGATCCTTGTTTAACGCTGAATTTGCTATATGTTTTCTTGACACAGAATGACAAAGATCTGAGTACTTCAGAATTTTGAAGGAACACACAATTATTTTGTTGATAAAGTTTCACATGCTTAAAAAATAAGTAGGTTGATTTTTGTACATTTATTTCTTGATTTTCGTTCCAGTAATAAAATGCTTTTTAACTCGTTGTATTATTTATTGAGGTCAAACGTAGTAAATGTCATCCGTTCATTTTATTTTTCATTCAGTTTTGAATTTTGAAAAAAATTTCCGCATTAAATATTTTTAAGAGAGATTATTTTTTTTTAATATTCATTTCTTGAAATAAAAATATATATTACAATAAGTATAAATAAATAATTATTCTGAAGTACTCTAAGGTCTCATTCACGTAGCATTGCGCATGTCCACAATGTGGCAGTATTCTTTATATTAGTGACAACTGCCGTACCGATTACGAAGTACCAATGTCGTAGACCCCCTTGTTACCTCGTCTTAATTTATATATAAAATGTACAATTTTTAATTGACTGCTTAAGGTTAGTATACGGTAAAAAAATAAAGTTTCTAAAAAATTAAAAAAATAAATAAAAAAAGTAAGATAAAAGGTTAAAATAAAAATTAAAAGAATTTAAATTAAAAATTCGGTACAATTGGGGACCAGTTGTCAACGCCATAAAAATATTGAATGAGATTAAAAATTGTGAATTGCTGAACGTGTGGGGTAACGATGAATCTGTAAAAATCGTTATTTTAGTGAAGAATGTTGTTTAATATAAAGAATGCTGCTACCTAATATGAAGAATACTGTTTTAATGAGAACATTAATAAGAAACATTGGCTTAAAATGAAAATTATTTACATGAATTACAATTTCACAAGAGTTTACAGTATTTAAATTTTCTCATTTTTATGAACTAAATGTAACAATTAAAAAGATTTCAGAAGTTATAATACATTTAAATTCCAAGTATAGTTCTAGAAAATAATGTGCAAAAAAAAAAAAAAAAAAAGAATTGCAAAATATTTTATACGAAACAGCAGGTTGATATTTATCTATTTTATTACATCTTCAGTAAATAAGCTTGACCTTTGCAACTTCTGGCAAGAATTTCCGAAAGCGCATCTTTTACGTGTGATTTTTCTTATTTCCTCAACTTTTCATTTCCTGGAGTTGACTTAATTTGACAATCGCTTCCTTACGAACGGGTGCTTTTCTACAGTGAACTGCATCATCAGCTGACGTTGATTGGCAGAACGCCAACTCCTTTTGATGTTCACCATCAATTCTCAGCTATTATATAAAGGCCAGCAGATAAACTAGGTCGATTTCGAAAAGAGAACTATAAAGCAGAATTCCTTTGAGCGTAAGCAAATGCTCATATGTACCATTTTATTTGTTAATTTCGTAATCTTTCGCAGCAAAACTTGAAAATCTTTGTTCTAAACATGCCTTTTTTTTCCGTTATTACTATATATAATTTTTTATTTTTGTAAACCATACCGCATTAATGATAAAAATTTAAGTTTTAAAAAAAATAATGATTGTTATGTTGTTGTTTTTTAATATAGGGTTTATGCAAAATAGACTAAATAAGACCTGGGTTTTTATTAAAAAAAAAAAGCATTTTCTTAAGGGATTTTTCTTAAATAGTAACGCAAGAAGTTGTATTTCGTGAGATCTATCTATCTATATATATATATATATTTCTTTTGTACATGTGTTTGAAACTGTACTCCTCCTAAACGGCTTCACTAATTTTGATGCAATTTTTCTGTGTGTCTGAGTGGGTCCCTGGATGGTTTAGATTCACAATTGGACATAGTGCGGCCTGATGGCCAACTGGCTGTCCGTTGGTACCAAAGACTTTAGGTTCGAATCCTGCGGTGGCATGGATGTTTGTTGATGGTCCGGATTCCGCTGTAGGTCGCGGTTTATTTAACCTGAAGTATGCACAAGATGACCGTAGGCTACAAACCAAACCAAATCAATTCGGCACGGTAGGTGGCGTTGCAATCGGGTTTCTTTTGTACGCGTGTTTGTCACTGAACTCCTCCTAAAGGGTTGGGCCGATTTTGATGAATTTTTTTGTGATGTTTGGCAAAACATGAAGAATGTTTTTATACTATCCCCTTTGTTGTAAGTCGCCACCAGATGGTGTTGCAGTATATCAACTTCCATACTGTTCAACCAATCGCTATTAAAATTGGTAACAATATGTAAACGAGTACGGAAAATAGGTTCGCACTTTCCACTTTATTGTTACTTGCCACCTGATGGTGCTGCAGCATTTCGTCTTATATACCGTTCAAACGATATCCATGAAAATGAGTATGCACATATATTGGAACATGGAGAATATATTCGCGGTATGTATTTTCTACAATGCATTTTGGCAGGACAAAGTATGCTGGGTTCTGCTAGTATACTTATTAAATGCTCAATTACTAATACAGGTATAGCGTAATATAAAATAGGCGAAAATATATTTCCGTTTAATACAAACAGCTTTAACGAAACATCTGTCCTGTTTGTATAAAGTATATCAGATACAGTTTATCTCCATTATCCGAATCAATGTGAACCAAGTTTGTATTAACTGTAAATCATCAGGAAATTGCACATTTTTATGATGCTACGTGTACTTATGACGCTTTCATAAAATGACGAATGAAATTGCACATTTAAAGAAGTCCTTGATATTTTTGTGAGATTATTTGTTATTGCAGTGTTAGGGCCATTGTATAATTATCATCAGACTTGTAGGTGTAGTCTCTTCTATTGTAGTTCAGTATATTGAATAGTTTTTCAATCGAACTTAGACAAGCGGAATGTGTCATTTTCTTCTGGTGGACATCGTCTCTGCATTGTTGTCGTAGTTTTACAACCATTATATTATGTGTAATTTCTTGCTGTTTATCTGCATTTATGCTTTTGGCAATATCTTATTCAGTAAAGGTTTTATAAACAGAAAATAAATTTTTCAGCTAGGTTTCAATTGATGCAATGGCTTTTTTCTTTCATCCTCATTTTAATTGAATTTTACAGTTAATTTTCTGGTATGTAAGGAAAAAAAATTTTTATATTTTTTTTTATTAAATCTGTTAAAGACGATTCAAATAAAGTATAACCAAATACTCAAAGAAATGAATCTCAACAAGAAATAGTAAACCACCTTAAAGTTTTGATATACTTAAATATATGTTTATTGTGTTCATTTTTTTGATTGAAAAAAAAAAATAATAATTAAAAGGAAAAATTTTATATTTTTATTTTTTTTTTATTTATTTATTTATTTTTTTATTTTACAAATTACAGTTCTTATTTTACCCACAAAATTATGGGTATTGGTTTTGGGAAGCGGGTTTTTCATGTCCTTGATGACAACTTTCTTTCACGTGTTTTTTTTTAAATGCATCATATTTCAAATTTCTTTCAGGAGTTTTTTTTATTAATAATATTTATTTCGCAGGATAATAATTAAATAATGTAAAATTGTTCTAAAAGATCGTCTGGTGAAAGTAAAAACAATTTTATTTCAAAATGAGATTTTTCAAGAAAAGATAATCGTTTGCAATTTTATTTTTTTTTTTTTTTTTTTTTTTTAAAGATTGTACTTACATTAAATTCTAAATTTCATGAGCAGCCTGCATATCGGCCCAGCTTATATAATTTTTTTTATTTTTTTTTTTAGTACTAATATATTTCTTATTTTACTGATTAAAATTTCTCAGCCCGCTTCGATTTACTGAAAAAAAAAAAAAAAAAACTTTTCGAAAAGAAATCGAAGACTTTTCTTCAACAATGTTCTCCCCCCTTATTATTATTATTTTTTTTTTTTACAAATTAGCATTATTTTAAGAGTGGCATTTCTTTCAAATGCACATCAAAATTAAAAGGTTATAGAAGAATTCAAACCTGAGGTATGAAACTAAAAGATTATATCTTTGATGTATATAGAAAGGAAGGGACATATATAAACTATGAAAAAAAAAAAAAAAATTAACAGCCACATCGTTATAATGAAAGTAAAATAAAAGTGCGTAATAATAATCAGTGCTGTGCAATATCATTGCCTCCAGTTTTGATGTCAGCTGGGTGTCTTACGATTTTGCAGTTTAATCACTTACTTTTCATCCACTTGAAATAAATTATCTGATTATTTATTATTAGCGATAAAATATTAAGTAATGATCAAAATAAATAAAATTAAATAAATAAATAAATTAATCAGTATAAATAAAATTGAAGTATTAAATAATCCTTACAATCAAACATAAAATACAAAATATTCTTACGATTAAATTAAGATTGAAAATGTGATTCCAAATATTTATTAGAATAAAATGCTAAATATTATTTAATATTAAATAATTACTAATAATTACTTAAATAATAATAATTACTTTAAAAAACATTATGAATCATGTGTACCTGAATCTGGCAAACTAGGATTTTAATTTGTCAAAGTAGGAAATGTTCCTATTTTTTTTTTTTTTTATCATGAATTTCAAAAAAATTCTTTACTAAAATTATCTTATTTCGAGAATTCTTTAAAATATTCTCGATGTCATATAAGTTATTTGTAATCTTTCTTTCTTTTCTCATTTAAATCACTTTATTATCAGATTGTAAAGTTAAGTAACATTGTAAGTTTTAAGATATAAGTACGTTTTAAGCTGTACTTAATGTTGTATGTTGTAAGTAACGCTGCAAGTTTTAAGTTGTACAACGTTACTTACAACATGCAATGTTAAGTACGTTTTAAGTTGTACTCAAGGTTGTAAGTAACGCTGTACGTTTTAAGTTGCAATTAGCGTTGTACGTTTGTAAGTAACGTTGCACGCTTTAAGTTGTACTTAACGTTGTAAGTAACGCTGTACGCTTAAGTTGTACTTAACATTGTGCGCAAGTTGTGCTTAACGTTTAACGTTTAAGTAACGTTGTACGCTTCAAGTTGTGCTTAACGTTGTACGTTATTAATGTTGTACGCTTCAAGTTGTGTTTAACGTTAACGTTGTACGTTATAAGTAACGTTGTACGCTTCAAGTTGTGCTTAACGTTGTACGTTATAAGTAACGTTGTACGCTTCAAGTTGTGCTTAACGTTGTACGTTATAAGTAACGTTGTACGTTATAAGTGACGTTGTACGCTTCAAGTTGTGCATAACGTTAACGTTATGTAACGTTACGCTTCAAGTTGTGACGTTGTACGTTATAAGTAACGTTGTACGCTTCAAGTTGTATTTAACGTTGTACGTTATAAGTAACGTTGTACGTTATAAGTAACGCTGTACGCTTCAAGTTGTGCTTAAACGTTATAAGTAACGTTGTACGTTATAAGTAACGTTGTACGTTATAAGTTGTGCATAACGTTGTACGTTATAAGTAACGTTGTACGCTTCAAGTTGTGCTTAACATTGTACGTTATAAGTAACGTTGTACGCTTCAAGTTGTGCTTAACGTTGTACGTTATTAACGTTGTACGTTATAAGTGACGTTGTACGCTTCAAGTTGTGCTTAACGTTGTACGTTATAAGTGACGTTGTACGCTATTTTGAATTTGAGTTTGAAATCGTTTATAATCTAACATTTTTCCTCAATTCTCCATTACAGAAAGGTATCGCTGGTGAATTATCAAAGCTGCACCTAGGTCCATGTGGTTCAGCGAGCACTGAAAGTTCGGAGTCCCGCAGGTACGCCTGGGAACGCGGCCACGTCGACTACATGGGACAGGATGCCTTCTCCAACATCGAGAAAAACTGGAAGAATCTATAAAAGAGCCCAAAAAATAGTTCCTTTTAAAAAAACATAGTGCCAAAACATTGTTTCCTGCAGTTTTCGTTTCTTCTTTTTTTTTTTCTAACAGCTGTAACAATTGTTGTCGTGCCTGCTGTTTTTTGTTTTTAAAACCAATTCATGTTTCACGTTTTTACTGTTCTGAAAATAAGTATTTGAAAGAGAATTGTTCTTGAAGCATGCCTTTTATTAGCCTGTTCCCCTCCCCCCTGTTTTTATTCGACAGCATTATCATTTTGAAGGTAAACTAATTTTAATCCTAATTTGATTTGGGACTGATATTTTTATTTATTTATTAATTCGTAAATTTTTTAAGCTTAACAATATTCATCGAAATAATAAATAAAGTACTTCTGTAAAAAAAATTTTTTTTTAAGGAATGAAATCCTTTTGGAAATGATTGTTAGTTATCATTTTATTTTTATTCTGAAAGTATGCACAAAAGTGCTAAATGATAAATATCTGTGTAACTTAAAATCAGTAAATCTGTGCAGATATGTAATAAAATGCATATAAATATACTTGTTTATTTAAAATTGATTTTAACAAAATATGAATTTCTAGCCTATATTGAAATATTTGCAATTATCAATAAAGTTATTTGAAAAACAAGAACTAAAAGAAAAGATGTGCTTTGTAACAAAAATGTACAAAGCTTCAAATTTACACAAAAAAAAAGACAATTTTGAAATTTATTTACCTTATTTATTTAATCTATTTTCATCGTACAAAAAAATCCTAATAATTTACATGGAAACCGCTAGAAATTTCTATAAAAGTTTTTTATTAAAAAAATTTTCAACCCCATATTTCAATGAAATTTAATTTAAGTATCAACATATTTTTTTAGGCTCATTCTTATATTTTTTTCCTGATAGAAGTTGAATCTTTTGAAGGATTTATTAATTACAAAAAATTACACATTGAAATTAAATGTGTGAGGCATTTATTGACATTTAATTCGAGGGTTTTTTTTCTGAAAATTGTACAACTTTTTATTTTTATGTTATTTTTTTTTGTTGATAATGTTATTTAAAATTTAATGCTCAATATTTCTATTCTTAGGAATCTTATTTTGATTTTTACTTGATTGTTGTGTGGATTCTATGTAAATCATTAATATCTATAAATAATTAAAAAATATTTAATATAACACGTTATATATATGTGAAGGAGAAATAATAACTTCATAAATGTTTTACAAAAATCGTTCAAAAAATAATAATTTTATTTTAAAAAAAGACATGCCTTTTCCCAAGCAGAATCTTCGAAGAAAAACGGCATCAATAAATTGAAGGAATAATATTTTTGCTCTCTAATATTTTTTTTAATTATGAAAATGTTTTAAAACTTAATTCTCAATTTGCATGCGCTTCTTGTTACCTTGTTGAATAAAGATGAAAAATATACATTTTGTAGCCCTTAAGTTAAAATTCAATTATATTTGATTAATGTGTGAATAAAATGTTCATTTTATACTTTTGTGTGATGTGTATATTTTCTTTAAAGCACGACACATTTACCTTATCGATACTTTCAATGTGACAATGTGGCATTTTTTTCTCTTCTTTTAAAATGATAAATGAAATTTTAATGCACTGTCTTTTTGGTGATATCTGCCGATTAGCGATGGTTTCATCATCAGAAAGCAGTTCTTAAATTTCTTTCGTAAAAACAACTTTTATATCTCTCCATTATAAAGTTATTTTAGGACTACAGAGAGTCCATGGCTTTTTTAAAGTTCCCTTCTTCAATGGCGCAACAACCCCATGGTGGGTCAAGGCCGTCTGTCTACTGGTAGATTTCGAGACAGGAGATGTTCTCTTTTTGCAGAATAGTGATGCCAGTCCTATGCCCAACGCTCTACAGTCATATTAGACCGGGACCTAAAGTTTATAGTGGATTCCTAACCACTACAAACATCCATGGCACTTCTATGAACCAAACACGAAACCTGTGGCAACAAGCGCTAGTCACTCGGCCATCAAGCCCAATCTGACGCTAGTATCCAAGATGAGATCTGTGCGGGTTTTTTTTTTTTTTTTTTCTTTTTTCCCCTGACTGAACTTTCTAAACAGGAGATTTATTTTCTTTTAATGGGATAGAGTTGTTGGCTCTACACCTGACACCCTGGTTTGCCGCTCTACGGTCATTTGTTGTTCACGAGGTCTAATTAGCCCAGACTACGGTTTAAAGTGAATTCCGGACTACTACAAACATCCATGGTACCGCCTGTACTTAAAGACGAAAACTGTGACACTGAGCGCTAGTCACGCGGCCGTCAGGCCCCTTAGAGTTCCCTACCAGCAAATAAATTTGTCTTGTAGCCATTTGGAAATTTTGTACGGAATTTATATTGTAAGCCGTTTATGATATTTGTTATGCTATATGATTGCAGTAGAAAAAGGAAAATACCTTAATTTGTTTATAATGCGCAGCGCTCAAGCCTTCGGGCAGGACGGATTAACTTGAAATCTAACCCACAAGTATAATTTTTAGCTGGGAAAATAATATAATATAATAAATTATTAATATCAATTATGTAAAACCACACCTATAAATGTTTTTTTTATTACATAAAAAAATGTATTCTTTTTATCCGTGCTCATCATGAAGTTTTGGACCTGATGGCCGAGTGACCAGCGCTCGGTGCCACAGGTTTCTGGTTCGACTCCCGGCGGTGCCATGAGTGTTTGTAGTGTTTCGGAATCCACCTTAAACCGTACGTCCGTTCTAATATGACTGTAAAGCGTAGGGCTGACAACTCTACCTCTTAAAAAAAGAAAACATTTCTTGTCTCGAAATATGCCAGCAGGCAGACAGACGGCCTTGGCAAACCATGGGGCTATTGCGCCACTGGCGATAATTTTAATGCTTTTATGCATTTAATCCATGGGGTATTTGATGAAAACTACGTTTGTAATTCGCTTAATGATGCCTACATCAATATTTAAATTATTGAAAAAAGAAGTATTTTGGACACGCAAATAAATTGAAATAAATGACAAGAAGAAATTAAAATACAGTCTCTATTATTTTTGAGAATTTATTAACTATCGCAGAAACTAAAAGATGGAGATTATCAGTGGTACTTCATATTATTAGTAGTTTTCAATGCTGCAACAAAACGAGTGTTTTAACTACGTATTATTGTAAAAGCAAACGCTAGTTCACTTGTGAAATCGTAAGTGTGGAAATAGTCATTCCATCGCGATTTCGTGTTGTTTTACAGACGTCTGCCTCAATGGATAGACAAGGAACTGTTATTCTTTTTGACCACTTGTATTTGCTTATTCTTATTGTAGATTATTACGGAGATCCTTGGCCGCGTAACGGCCACTATTGTATTTACTTAGTTGTTATTTTTTTTTTCAAAATGAGTAGAAGTGAAGAGATTTTGTGTGTTAATAGTAACAATGTAAAAGGGGGATCTCGAAAGCTCTGGGGATAATTCTGATTCTATTATACAATCCGAATGATTCAATTTGTCCTTGAATTTCTGTAATGAAAAATAATTGAAACTGGATAAATTATTTATCAGAGTTATTTTTATTATTTTTTTCCAATGCAGCTGGCAAACAGACATCGACGTCTTAGATGCCTTAAGGCAAACGCTGCACAGACGTTACTCACTTTGCATTACCCAGGGGGCGCGTGTAACTTGAAATAAGCCACGGACGCGGAGTAACAATGCCCCCTCAACGATCCTATTAGACCGGGACCTACGGTTTAAAGTGGATTCCGAACCACTACAAACATCCATGGCACCGCCGGGACTCGAACCCGAATCCTGTGGTATCGAGCGCCAGAGCGCTAGCCAAAAAGCCATTCAGGCCCCATTATCGGAGTTATAATAATGCATATTTTCACTTTTAGTAAAAAAAAAGGAGGAAATTATTCTGAAACAAAATTGGATTTAAACTGAAAAAAAAAAAAAAGAAGTAAATCCTGCCGAAAGTACTGCCGAAAATTTCTCTTAGAATTATCTGTTTCAAATAATCTGTGGTTTTTTTATGAATAACTTTCTTCTATAATATTTAAATTCATTTATTTAATAATGCAATTAATTATACACTAACAATTTAGTTATAGCAGTCATTTATTACATGGCGGCCTGATCGTCAATTGGCTAGCACTCTGGCCTTTGGCAGGTCAGGTCTTCTGGCCTTATCACAGGCTTCAGGTTCGAATCCTGGCGGTGACATGGATTTTTTGTTAGTGGTTCGGAATCCAAGTTAAACTGTACGTCCCTGTTTAATTAGCCTAAAATGAGCACAAAATGCCCGTAGAGCGACAAAACAAACATCTGTTATATGATTCAGTGTCAATCTAAAATGCAGTTGTTCTATAAGTCAAAAAGGTATTTCGATACCAAAGCTAATTTTAAATCCTATACCTTAGTGTAAATGTGTTTATTTAATTGAACAGCCAAATTACCAGATTTGAAGGGAACTATGAAGGGATAAATGAACATCTTTGTAACATTATGCAAAAGCTCTCTATTACTTTAATTCCTCCACTTAATTAACTTAGAGCTTTTTAAAACCAAGTTACTACTGTGGTGAATTTTTAGAAGATTTAAAGCACGTAAGGGGCTTGATGGCCGAGGGACTGAAGCTCGGTGCCACAGGTTTCTGGTTCAACTCCCGTGCTTGCCATGTGTTTGTAGTGGTTCGGAATCCACTTTAAAACATAGATCACGGTCTAATATGACTACTACTACTACACCACACTTCATCACTGGGCCTAGAACTGAGTTGCCCCTTTATAGTTTGGGAAGGATGTGGGCGAGAAGATTTGGTTTGGTTTGTCGCTCTACGGTCATCTTGTGCACACTTTAGGCTAAACAGACCGGGAGCTACAGTTTAAAGTGGATTCCGAACCGCTACAAACATCCATGGCACCGCCGGGACTCGACCCGAAACCTGTGGTACCGAGCGCCAGAGCGCTAGCCACTCGGCCATCAGGCACCGGTCTAATATGACTGCTGGTTGTAGGGAGGACAATCTTACCCCGTTAAAAAGAAACCATCTCCTGTCTCGAAATCTACTGATAAGCGAACGCCCCCTTCCCCCTCCATGGGGCCAATGTCGCGGCAATGAAGTGGAAGAAGAAGAAAAGGGACCTGATACAAGAAAGAACAGAAAAGAGAAATTTGATAATATGTCTAACAATCATTAGTTCACACCTGTATACACGTAAAAGAACACATCTGCACAATACGACAAGGAAGCATGCCAATGTATCATTTTAAAAGGTCTTGGTTAGAGGGACTGTTCCTTAAGCTACATCACATAAACTTTAAGAATGGGTGGGCAAGGGTCCATCTATCCACGTGAATTACGGTTTGACCTCAAAAATAAATCCAATTATCGCACTCGTTTCGCATGCAATTGGCTGTCATTTGGTCAATCGAATATTCTTTGAAGCGAAACGCAAAATTGACCTTAGCTGAAGCGATTTTCGGCAAATCTTTATTCACGAAATGCAAAGGAAAAGAAACCTGACAGAACTTATTTTTTATGCTTCACATAGCTTAAGATGCATATACATTTGTAATCGTTATATAAATATATTAACGAATAAAATGAACTTTCTTCAGGGTGCCTTGTTTAAAAGTCTCCAAAAATTGCAGTTTGCACGGACAGAACTACGCTTGATTAGTGCTTTACGGTCGATTGGGAAGGCTCCTTTATCCAACTTTTTATACAAACTGTGCATGAGTAATATCGAAAGCTGTTTGGACCACATTTCAAATACTACCGTTTAAGAACTGAAATGCTTAAAGGATGCGAATTACCATGAATTATATCGAAGATGATGCAAATTACCTTGCTCAGACTTTATTGTTTAGCAATAAGTATATCTTCCATGTTTTCAGAAAAGTTTACAGGCATAATTAACCTGTTTTAGGTAATGAAGACTCCCACAGATTTATCGGAAATGAAATAGGCGCTTCAATAGCTGAAGTGTGATTACGAGTAGGTCATGCACGCAAATTGAATGATTTGTTTCTTTTATTGTTATTACAGAACTAAAAATTATAAGGACAGTTGTTCCGCAGATTACTTATTCAGAATTTCGTCTTTCAACAAGACAACACCCATTATTCCATGTGGCAAGATGAAAAAAGTGTGACAAGATGACAAACTAGTTTTTCTCTCTTTTTTTCATCTTTTATTTTAATTGTTTTCTTTAATCATTAGCCTTACAGTTCATTTTATCGCGCTTTTTTTGTGATTTTGATTCATAATAGATGTAAGCTTCGCGTATAGTTTACTCCTCGTATTCAAACTCGTTTAGTAGGATAAAATCGTAACTTTATCTCTTTCCATATCAACTGACGCTGAGAATCGTTTGATATGAAGAATAAACTCGACATACAAGTATTCACATATAATAAGAATGCATATGTGGGTGTAGTTTCGAAATTGCAGTAATGTATTTTTTGTAATTCTTTCTTGATATTTGAACAGTACAGAATTCTTAAGCGTTATGTCTTTATACAATACATCCCAGAGTTCACGAAAAAGTACTACTTCCTAGTACGGAGCTGAGCACTTCACAGTTCCAGAGACATGGTGTTTGGCTGCTGTGCCAATTCACACATGTTTGAGATAGCATGCTAGTCAGATAGAGAATTGTCATTAACGTAGCACTGAAAAGTAGTCTTTCTTTTTGTAGCATATCTTTGAATGTGATGGTGCAAAATTATATTATTAGCATGTTTTCAACTATTTCGTTTCATTCATTGTGTTTTGTCCTTTTAATTTCAGGAAATTCAAATAATTCAACCATATCATCATTGTATTCCCACGAAATAAATTCTGACTTGACTTGGCGCTTTGAGATGTATGCTCGCTGACGCTGCTTTATCTCAAATTATCCGAATGTTTTTATTGCCAACCAAATTTGCAGAACTGTAACTAAGACCTCCTTAAGATACACTCCAAAAATTTAAACTTCCAAAACCATTGAAAAATCGAAAACACTGAAATCACTTCGAAATTTCAGGAGTCCAAAATTCCTTCTGAAATACCATAAACGTTGTCGGCACTTTCGAACAATCAAAAGAATAACAATAAAAGAAGTATATTTGGACATGAAAGGAATGGATAAAATACTAATCAGACGATCAAACATTTTAGCATTTAAACGATGATTTAGAACGCATGAAGTACTACTAGTACTTGAAACGAAAAGTGAAAATGAGATAACACGAGAAAACCAATATGGGGCACCCCATAGAAGACGGGGTTACGAGACTTTTCGTAGGAATTGTAGAATTACTGTTGTTTTATAATAAGCATCTTCAGACATATCGAATAGCCATGAGTATGAGAGAACTTTATAACCAAAAGCACTTTGAGTTTGCTTCGGGGAATTTCATATTTTTGCATTGGAACAAAATGTGTTCCCTGTTCCTGGAGTTTTGCAGATCGAACATAAGGGAGATGAGGTTAGGCCAAATCTGTGGAGTTTTGCGTTGCAAGGATGTTTTTGTGCGGAACCTGGAAATAAGAGTATCTTCCCTTCGATGATTAGGAAAAAGTCTGTGTGTAGGTTTAATATTATTCAAGTGCATGAGTTCCTGAGCATATTTGCTACCCTTCCATTGTTCTATTGCTTTAAGTTGTGCTTTCTTTTTTTTTTTTAGTTGAAAGATAAGATCTTCCGGTGATATCCAATGAAAAATTATTGAATCTGTTGCGGATTTCGCGAGGGGAGTCAGCTAGTTCATTTTCTTAATACCAAAATGTCCTGGGGACCAAATTAATTCAATGGATAAAATACCATTGCTAAGATCTTGAAGTTTATTACCCAGAAACTGAATGATACGATTAGAATGTATGTTCCAATTTTTGTAACGCCAGAAGAACGGATAGACTATCTGTGAGAATAATATATTTATGAGCAGAAAGAGTTAATAGGAGTGCAAGGGGTTCTCCTGTGAAAATACTATTATAATTTGAAATCTGTCCAGATAGAGACTCTTGTGAAAAGGAATTAATGATTGCAATTGAATGTTTAAGTTCTGTCTTAGAGGCGTCGGAGGCTAGAATGATTTTATCTTTCCAATATTCATTTTTGTATTGTTCAAAGAGAAGTTTGATGATATGATGAGGTAACTGTTTAGTTTGAAAAGGTAAATCGCCGAGATGAAAAGTGACTTTCGAATTTACTCCAACTGGCGGAAAATTAGGAATTAAATTAGAAGGCTGGATGTCTAAATTGTCTAAGAGATCAGCAAAAAAGCATTGTAATGAAATGGGACGTTTTAACCTTGGAGTTTTATTACTCGATTTAAGATAAATGGTGAGTGGAGACGAGGAATCAAAAGAAATGTGTTTGATAAAAAAGCGCTCTGCAAGCATATGCAACCTCTGAAACAATGAACGTTGACCAGTTTCTTTAAGTAAAACTGGAATCGGTGTCCACCTTGGAAGACCTGCTGCAATACGCAAAGCCAGATGATATAAAGGGCTAAGTATTTGGAAGTCACTATGGCTAGATGAGATAAAAATCAGAGCTCCATATTCCAGTAAACTACGAATAGTGGTATTTGTAATTTGAATTAAATGATAGGATCGACAACCCCAGGAATTAGCAGCAATTGCTTTAAGAGCATTTAATTTTTAATAACTTTCCTTTTAAGATACTGGAAATGTTGTTTGAAAGTGAGGTTATAAGAGAATAGGATACCTAAAATACGTGTATGTTGTTTCCAAGGGATGCGGATATTATAAATATGCAGATGTTGAGCTGGTTGCTGTTTTTTATTGGAAAAGTTAACCGCTTCGCACTTTTCTGGTTGAAGGGTAAATTTCCACGTTTCACACCATTGGGTTATTTTATGAAGCGTTATTTGAAGGTTATTAAGGACTTTTTCCAAAGAATGATCGCTGCTAAAAAGAAAAATATCATCAGCATACAATAAGCATTCCGTATGTTCAGGAACGATCTCGTAAATATCTCTCATGTAAATGGTAAAGAGAAAAGCACTAAGAACACTCCCCTGCTGTACACCACGAGTGGAAAACAATTTCATAGAATCAGAGTTTCTCCAAATGACATAAAAATTCCTGTTATTAATGAAATTGTTTATCCATCTAGCAGCAGCCCTTTATGCCAACCTGTAAAATTTTATAGATAAGGCCATCTCTCCAAATTGAGTCATATGCGGCAGAAATATCCAACTTTAGAAAAATACAAAATTTTTTGGCGTTTTTGGCTTCAATTATTTTATGATGAAGTAATGATAATGAATACATACAATCTTTGAAAGGAATAAATCCTGAATGGTTGGGGTGGAATTTATCATAAACTGTGAAGTGAATGATTCTTTTGTGAACAATACGTTCAAAGATTTTACTAATAATAGAAGTCAATGCGATAGGGTGAAAGGAGGTAGGGGAAGTGCTATCTTTTCGGGTTTAAGGATAGGAATAATTTTAGCTGTTAACCATTCCCGAGGAACAACACCAGTTAACCAAATATCATTGAAGATATTAAGCAGATGAAGAAGATAAGAATCAGGAAGAATTTTAATAAGTTTTGCAGGAATACTGTCACTGCCAGGTGAAGTATTAGGAGCAACGCGGATAGCATCTTTTAGCTCGTTAAATGTAATTGGTCTATTGTAATGTTGGTTGCAATTGTCAGAAAGATCAAATGGAATAAACTGATGGTCGAAGGTTTTATTAAACTGAGTAGCTAATAAATTAGCTTGCTGAGTCGGGTCTGAAATGACAGAATTATTTGAATGAAAAATTTTATTGCTAACCAGAATATTGTTTCTATTATGAATAGCTTTAACGATTTTATAAATTTTGCCGTTATATCCGGTAGAGGAACACACAAAATCCCAATATTGTTTCTTAAGATCTGAGATGTAGTGGCGAAGTTTGGCAGAAATTTTCTTATATGAAATCCATAAGTCTTGAGAAAGTTGAGATCGAGCTTGATGTAATAATTTGCGTTTCTGTCTTAAAAGATTATTGCAGCGAGAGTTCCACCACGGGAGATTTTGACTGTGAAAGGTTTCATGAAGTTTTTTGTTGTTAAGGAGAGCCTGAATTAGGAAAAAATGTAAATCTGAATATGATGAAAAGATTCGATCAAGATTTTTCTGATCTTGGAGGAAAAGATGAACTTTAGACCATAATATGATCGATCTACAAATTTTTTGTGAAGCAGAAAGTTGAAACGATAACTGTATCGGAAGGTGATCACTGTCGAAGGGATCGGAGTGAACAGCAAAAGAAATATTAGGGCAAATGTCTGCGCTGGCAATGGAGAGATCAATAAGCGATGCAACAGTCGGAATAATATGAGTGGGAGTGTTAGTATTAATAATATTAAGATTATTCTGGAGAATCCAGTTGATCAGGATTTCAGAACTAGCTGTAGAAGAGGTGGAACCGAGAATGGGATGATGAGAATTAAAATCTCCGAGAATAAACAGTTCGAAGGAAGTTGTTGACTAATTGTATCCAGCCATTCAATAATGAAAATACCCCTAGGAGAATAAATGTTAACGATAGTTATAATTTTATGTGAAATATGAATTGTAACTTCTTGTATTTCGTTATCAGAATCAGGAAGGTTGACAAGATTAAAGACTGCTAAGAAAATTAGAATCAACTGCAATTAAAAGACCTCCTCTGCGTGTATTGTCAGAACGATCTGTTCTATAAATTAATTTACCCGGTAGGTGAAAATAATCTTCAGAATTAAGAAATGTTTCTTGTATTGCTAACACTGACGTTGACGAAAAAATTGGATCAGATATGAACGTTTGGCTCGAATGCTACGAGCATTCCATTGTATCACTTTAAACATTGTTGTAGTTATTAATATAAGAGTTTATAAAGATTGGTCAACAACAATAAAATAAAAAAAATCCAATGAGTCCAAGATGCAAAATTATAATTTTCAATAACAGCAATTACGTTAAACTAGAAGTAAAGAAATTTAAAGGATTATGTTGATCTATCGACTTTTTCCCGTAAAATCGAAGTCTTGCAAGGTTTCAAAACTCTGACTAGTTGTTATGTTTTCTGTGAGTAATTTTAATGACTCCTGGAAATTGGATGCTTGTGCCTGACAAATTTCTTTTACTAAATTTTGAGTTTCCATGGCGTGCTGTTGAAATAATTTAGTAATTTCTTCTTTAGTAATGTAATTAGGTGGAGAAGCTATTTTTACTTTAGCGGAAAATGAATCTTCTTTCGGAACGCGATATATTCTCCGCACTTCTACGAAAGAAAGCCTGTTGAGGGTTTTGAATTTTAAAAACGTTTCTTCTGCTTTACGGCTAGGACAATTCATGTCTGTGGCCTTATGAGTTTCGCTACAATTTATACATTTGGGAGTTTGTTCGGTACACGTGTCAACATGATGATTGGAACTGCAGAATTCCCAAGTAAGAGATTTTTTTTACAATTTGAGGCGGGATGAGAAAAGAGTGACAATTTCGACATTGACGTGGTTTATCCACAAATAACGAAATTTTTGCTGGGTTAGTTCAGGTAATATCGTACCCAAAATTGTAACTAAAACCGGCTAAAGTCGGAGTGGCTCTTTTACTTACAAATCTTTTGAGTTCTATGACAGAAACCCTATTTTCTTTTTCCAATTCAAAAGCAAGTTCAGAAAGTGGAATGTCTGTCGGGATATTATGTAATAGGAAACGGGTGGAGATCTTTTCCGGGTAAAGCGATGCATTTACCAGAACTCCCAACATGGCTGTAATATTTACTAGTTCTTTAGCTGTATCATAGTGAGAGGTGGAAAACAGAAGTTTATTCTGACGAGTGATACGCATGAACTCAATATGTTTTAACGTGTTTATTTTAGAGGAAATGTTATCTTTTAAGACTTTGGGGTGAGCAATTGGAATTGAGCCATTTGTCACCTCAAATACGATAACAAAGGAGTGTGCTCCATTTTCGTGTGCTAAATGCAATTTCTCTAGTAGAAATAAAATTGAAGTCTATTTCAGAGGAAAATCCATACAATTAGAATGACTATTTTTTTCTGCCATATCAAAAACTCTAAGTATGCCCACTTAGAGAGTTGGGCCCTCCCTCTTCCCTTTATATCAGAAATTATTTTATTATTTTATTTAGAAATATTGGCATTCCCCTTTTGCTTATTTTATATTTAAATGAACTGCAAATTTTTTGATGATTTTTATAAAATTATTTTACAAAAAGAATTTAAATGCATAACTCAGTAGTTTTTTTAAATTTTTTTTATCCATAACATAAAATGAAAGTTCTTCTTGTCATTTATTTACTCTCACTTATATTCTTGTTATTTTATAAGGCTAACAAGTTTTTCAAAAATGTTTTCTAAATGTTTTCGTTTTGTAGTATATTAAACATATTAGAAAAAAAGAATCATTTGAGGATTTAAGGAATGTAATAACAGTAATAATAATGATGCGTCTTATCCCATTTTTTATTGTGCCACAAGTTTACCTACAACTCTAGTGTGACATTATTAAAAAACAAAATAATTTTTCCGAAATATTAGATTTTATTTTGGCTACGGGTAGTTTTGAAAACGTAAACATTGATCTCCGTGTACTGTTTGAAGTGACGTCCGGAACTCTAATTTATTGAAAGCAATTCTTTGGTAGAAAATTCTTTCCTTATTGCAGTTATTATTTAGGTGTCTTTTTTCCAACTGAGTAAACGACGAAGCCGGCTTAAGACATTATTTATCGTAAGAATCTATGTTTTAAATCAATAAATGAAATTTGATATAAAAAATAAATTATCTTTAGAAAATTCTCTATAATTAACAAGTTTTGTTAGATTTATTTTCACTTAGTTTAATCGATTATTTATTTTTGGTACAAAAATTAATAGAATTTACCATTCGGCCAAACTGATTGAATTCTTAAAGAAATATTTGAAAAGTTTAAGCTCTGGATTGTAGCATATTATTCCGGCAAGTTGGTGTTAAATAATTAATTTTTTACGATTTTTGTTGTTTGTAATTGTTATGTTCGTTTAAGAAATTAAATAATAACATGTTGTAAATAAATAGTGCATTCATATTCTTTAAAAATAATGATGAGTATATTTCCATCATTTAAAATATATTATTTTGCTAAACAATAAAATGAACTTTGAAATAAAATTTATACTTGATTTTTTTTTTTTTTTTTTACTAAAACTGTATTAATTAAAAAATCACAGTTATTTAATTGTAGTTTAAAAAATGCTAACATATTTAAATGTGATATTTTTATAACTTTGATGTTATAATTTGCATAAGAATTTTAAAAAGAACAAAACACATGTATAAATTACATAAAAATGAATGATTTATTATAATTTACATTAGTTGCATAATATTTTTGTGAATAAGGAAATTTATTAATTATGAAAATTAATATAAAAATTCTTTAAAATATTATTTGTATTATGTTTTTATTTATATGTTTTATTATTAATTAACCAGAAATATTAATTTTATTTAAAAATATATTCATATTTATTTTTCAGCTTTGAATGAAATTTATACTGATTGTTAATTGATTGAGTTTATTTATTCTATTCATATTTTTAAAATACAAAGAATTTGATAAGTTATTTACAATACATTATGATAAAAATTGAAACTCATTTTCATTCAATTTTAGATTTAAAAAAAAAATTGAAGTACATTTAACTTCAAAATGTAAATTTATTTCAGTTGCTGGAACTGTGATGATTAATTTCTATGATAATTTTGTATTAATCATATTAAAAGTTTATTGCAAATTTAATTAAGCTGTAAAATTTTATTACATTTTTACTTTTTATATTTAATTTTGAAAGCTGAATTTCATGTATTTTGTTTAATTTTTTTGGGTGGTATTAAATGTTTGTTTAAAAAAGCATGGAATAGCAATAACCTCAAATTACCTCAATCAGTTTTAACTAATATTATTTGTAATCTTTTTTTTTTCCCTTTAATTTGCTTTTAATTGAGGGTAGGAAAATATAATTTTGATTAAATGTAATGTATCATATAATAAAGTTAATCATTTTTAATCTTTCTTCTTTGTTTGCTTATTTGAAATTTATTAAAAGTATTATTTTCATGAATCCCTTTAAATTTGATTTACAATTTATCAATACTAATAAATTTTTTAATAACACAGCATTTTTGCTTTTGTATTTATGTTACTTTTACCTCAAATTATTGTATGCATTTATATAACTTAATAAATTATTCTTATTATGACAACAAACTTCATTTACTACAAGAATTGTAAACATCTGAAACTTTTATTTCTAGATTCTCCTTTTTGCATGCCTTCCCTAACATGTTTCCTTAGATATATTTGCAATGGTATTAAGCAATAAAAGTAAGTTCAGTATTCTGAT
Source organism: Caerostris extrusa (assembly GCA_021605095.1). Classification (NCBI taxonomy): domain Eukaryota; kingdom Metazoa; phylum Arthropoda; class Arachnida; order Araneae; family Araneidae; genus Caerostris; species Caerostris extrusa. The sequence goes on from BPLR01002039.1 coordinate 30,725, forward strand.
TATCACAGTAATAAATTCATTTAAAGTTATTTTTAAAAAATATTTTCCTGCATGTTTTTGTATTTAAAAATGTTATTCAACTAGCATGTGCATGATTTGATGAAGTATTTTTCAAATCAGGTCCAGTTATTTTTCTCATCATTTGTCTGTTTTGCATTCTCAGAATATATTGAAGGTATGTAGATGTATAGCTTGTGTCTGCATTTTTTTTTTTTTTTTATAAGGAAGGCAATTTTAGAGATTCATCCAGCTTTTAATATTTTTCAGTTTTTTACAAGGTAACAGTTAATCTTATTCTTTTCTCTTTCTGTCATTGTACTTATTTTTTCTTTTAATTTAAACAATTTTAAGAAAATTATTCAATCTATATTTTTTTGTCTTTCTTATTGATTAACTTTGTACATTCATCCTCTTACACTTCTTTCTTTAACATTGAATATATGTGTGCTAAAGGTAATTTTTTATAATTTTAATAAAATAATAAATAATTTTCTAAAGTTATAAAATTATATCAATTAAAAATATCTTTTATAATTTTAGTAAATTTTATATTAGTCATTATTGCATAGAATAGTGTTTTAGTTGAAGTACTAAATAAAAATATGTCTATTAAAAGTGTTTATACCTTTCTTTTATTATGCATCATGGTAACTAAGCATTTGTAAAATGTATTAAGCTTATTTTTTTTATAAACACAAAAATTAATATTAATTTGCATTCTAACATACAATTAATGTAATATTAATTTGCATACATTGCTAATGTGTAGTCTTTTAGTATACACTTATTTTTGTGTATAGTTTAATACTTGCTATTCTTTTCTCTACTGCATAGTTTTTTAATTTTAACAATTTTATTTAAAATTTAAAAATTGGTTTTAAGTGCTCACATTTTATATTTTAATTAATTTAATAATTGATGTTTATTCATAATTTATTTGTATTTTTTAATTGATTTAAAATAAATTTGAATTTTGAATGAATTTTGCTCTAATTTTTAGTAATATATAAAAATAATAAATTAAATCCAAAAATTTGGATTTTTCAATACTATAATTTTTAGTCAATTGCAAATACTTATAAACAAACAAATCTTTCTTTAAAATATATAAACATCAATATAGGAAAATGTACTGTGATTAATTTATATCTTTATTATTAAACATAGAATTAAATGTTTTTTAAGAACTTAAAATCTTTTATAGTGAATCTACAAAAAGTTTTGAAGAATGAGTGCTGTTCATCAAAGTAAAAGGAATTGCTTTCAGAAGAAAAATGGTTCCAAGGGCAGCTCCTGAAAGTGAACATTTGTTGACCTCTAATGGGGATTCAGGGGATGATAAGGAATTCTCTGATGGGGACTTTAATAGTGGCAAAAATGATGTGATTGATGCCTTAATACCCAACACATTTGTTAAAGATTCAAAACCAGTGTCATGGACATTTGAAGGAGATCAAACTAATAATGACACAGATGGTCATAGGTCTTTATTAGAAGAGCAAATAGTTATACCAGATACAAAAGAGACTATGTTATCTATAGCACTTCAAGTGTTTGTTCCTTTTCTTATTGCTGGATTTGGAACTGTTGGTGCTGGATTAGTTTTAGATGTTGTTCAGGTATAAAATTAACATGTTTTATATTTATTGTGATAAACTACAGTATAGTAATTTAATATTATTTAATAAATAACAAAGTCATAATGATTTCTAGTTCTTTATAAAGAAAGTTTTGCTTTCTGATTTTTTCTTCACATTTTCATAAAATGTTATCTTAATATAATCAGTATAGTCTATGTCATTTAAAATTTATTACTAGAGATAACTCAACTGGGAAATGAACTTTTATCAGTTGTATTTTATCTCTGGTGTAAAATTTTCATCTATTTCTGTATCAAAGGTCACTTGTCTGCTAAAATAAAAGTTGTTTATTTGTTTAATATTATATGTTTATATATTTTAATATTTAGATAGAATTTACTGTGTTATAGATTATTTAGTATTCATTTTGCAAGTAACAATCAAAAAGCACTTAATATACTTAAAGTATTTTTCTTAGGGAAATTTATAACACATATGTTTAAGTAAATTAAAAAATGAAATACACTGTAAACATATGTTTTCTTCAATTTCAGACCAGATGCATTTATTTCTTGAAATGTTATTTTTATATTTTTATCATTTCATTTCATAAGTAGCAACTGAAATTTGGTCTATCTATAAATTAGCAGAATGTTGGAAGATAAAAAAAAAAAAAACAAGGTTATACTTATGTACAAAAAGTTATTCTATAAAAAGACTTGTCTTAAAAAAGATTATTAATTAAATTATTTTAAGAGGATTTTTCTTAATGAATTTCTTTTTTTTATTGCAATTTAAACTCATAGGAATTTTTCACGTTTTTTTTTTTTTTTTTTTTTTTTTTTTTTTTTCATATCAACTGTTAATATTTTTAGCATACAGCAAGAGTTCTTTCGTCATTATCCTATGCACCATGACAACAAATTTTTATGGCAGATTGGTGATTGAACTGATTGTTCTGCCATATTTTTATCACTATTCCATGGGGCATTTTCAAACTGGATAACACTCATTCTCATACTGCTGCTGTTACCTAACATGCTCTATAGTGTGTCAACCTGTCGCCTTAGATTTTTCTCTTATGGAGCATGTATGGGATATTATTGGATAATATTTTTAACATTATCCACAACAGGATAGACTATTACTGATTTGACTTAAGTGTAACAGGCATAAAATTCTATCATGTAAAAGACATATGGTACTTTTTTAACACAATGCATGATCTTTTTTGTATGCTTGCATTCAAAATTGTAGAGATTACAGCAGTTATTAATGTACCACCATTTCATATTAAAAATGGCTCTTTTCATGCATATTTTAATTTATTGAAATATGAAAAACTACTTGAAAATTTATCCAAATGAATATGTTGCCTCTAGAAATTCTTTGCCTAAATTTCATACTTCTAAAATAATTTTGACTTGTTGTTGGAATTACATTTTTCATAAGTGTATGTTGAAAAAAATTTTTTTTTTTCATTTACAGATTAGATTTCATTTTTGCAAATGGTGAAAGCTTACAACATATACTTTTATTATTTTAACTATTTTATTTCTATTTTTATTTTTATTTATTTTTTTTTTTTGAAATGCCCCTAAATGTTAATTTATGACACATTTTACAACTTTAACAACTTCACACAACTTTAAAAAAAAATCTTTTCAACGCAGTAAAAAAATATAACTAACTTTTAATAAAAAATTGTTTTATAAATTAATCAAATAAATAAAACTTTTAAATATTTTCAACATTTTTAAAAGTTTCTTTTTTTTTATGTGTGCAATACTCATCTATAAGTTTTAATTTCAATGCATGGATTATTTTTTATAAATATACTAGAAAGCGTGTGGTTATTTAAATTAGAAATTAATGAAGAAAATCTTTTCTAAAAGTATAAGTTCACTAAGTTTATGAATGTTATGTTCATAAAAAGAGAAAGTCACATTTACATGGAAAAATCAATTATATATTTTTTTAATATTTTTATTTGATTAAATCATACTTAATATTCATCATTATTTTAAAATTTCACTTTTTCTGAAAGATAATTATTTTATTAATAATGTTAATTAAATTATATTGTTTTCATGTTCGTTTACAAAAATATATAATGTTTTAATAATATATAAGTAATTAAAAATATGATGTACATAATTCTCAGATATTATATTTTCAACATAAAATAACGAATTCCTAAAAATAATAAAAAGAATTAATGGAACATTGTTTCGAAAAATTACACATAACATTATTTGAACTTGAAATATTCACATGCTTGACAATTTTTTTCCAAAACAACTAAAATCAATATAATTATTTTCAGCATTGGGATGTTTTTAAGGTGGTGTCTGAAATATTTATTCTAGTTCCAGCTCTTTTGGGTCTTAAAGGCAATTTAGAAATGACTCTAGCTTCCAGGTTATCAACACAGGTAATAAATGAAAACTTATTTTATAAAACTTATTAAAAAAAGGGATAATATATGTATCTAATTAAATTATATAATCTTTGTGAATTAATTTTTGTTAAATTATTATTTAAATTGCTTTATTTAATTAATTTTTTTAATTTGATTTTTCATAGGCTAATTTAGGCCATATGGATACCTTCAAAGAACAGTGGAAGTTAGCTACTGGTAATATGGCTTTGATTCAGGTAGTGCCATTCATGCCAATTAAATATTTCACTCAATTTATAATTTTCATTTTCTTAAAATGTAAAATCTTTTAAATATTTAACTGTAATATATACATGTAAAATTTAAAAAAACATTCTTTGTAGAAATTGTTGCAAGTGTTTGATATTTTATTATATCCTTATTTTCTTTTTGTGGAAAATTATATTAAATATAAAAAAAATATTTAAAAAGAAGTTTAAGCAATTATAGTATGTATTACTTAATTTCAGTATTAATTTTATTATTATTTTTTTTATTTATAATGCACTTGCAATCCTAATTAATTTCCAAAAGTACCATGATTGCTGAAATAATATGTTCAGTTGATAAATACATTTTATTTAACTTTAATTTCTGTATTAAATTCTTCTGATATTTTCATATAATAATACAACATATTGATTATTTTTTCTTTGCAGAAACCATAAGATTTCATTTAAATTATATTGAATTTATTCACATAAATTGTATGATTAAGTTATATTTTTAAAATTCAAAGTAATAAATAATTATTTAATTTTGTTTTATCGTGCTATTTATTATTATTTATATAGGTTATTATTAGTGATATTTTTAGAAGTATAATATCTATCAAATAAAAATTGCAATAATTTCTGAGTAATGTAAAAATATTCAAATAATAATATTATATTAAACCAGCATCCATTTCATTGTCTGTTATTCATTGATTGCATTTTCTTTAGTGCCAAGCAATTGTTGTTGGGTTTTTAGCTTCACTTTTTGCTATGATTATGGATTGGATACCTGAGGGGCAATTCAATATTGAACATGCTTTACTTTTATGTGCTGCTAGTATAGTGACTGCATCTTTAGCTAGCTTCATTTTGGGTGAGCTTTTTAAAATTTTTAAAAACTAATGATTTTATTATCTATTTATTATGATTATCTATTTTTAATTTTATTGCTGAAAGACCCATGTTATTTAAAAATGAATCCAGATTTAAACATCTAAAATAGCTTCATTTTTTTTTTTTTAAATTTTAGTTATCACCAGAGTTATATTTTGACCATACTTTAGATTCTATGAAATAATTAATTGTATTGTTGTATTTATTGCATCAGATTTCAAAAGTTGTAACTTTTCTTTAGGATGTGTGATGGTAGGAGTTGTTATATTTTCAAGAAAATGCCATGTTAATCCTGACAATGTGGCTACCCCTATTGCTGCATCTTTAGGAGATTTAACTACATTGTCACTTTTAGCTGGAATAAGTAAAGTTCTATTTCAAAAATTAGGTAAAAATCCATAAATTGTTTATTTTTCATGAGAAAAATATGTTTTATAATGCTTTTAAAACCAATTTGTTTATCAATTTCATTTTAAATTGTATTAATATCGCAGATTTTCACATTTATTATTTTTTTTCATAATAAGTATATGTATAAAGGTTAAACAGTAAAAGATAGCACTATTTGTATTATAATTTATCTAAATGCCTTTCTTCATTTATTTTAATAGTTGCAATTGGTTGTATTATTGCAATTGTATTTTTGCATTTGTTTGTATTGTTTGAAAACTATGGTCTTATAAGTAAATTTCCATAAACTTATATATTTGTAAATTGTAATATTTTTTATAAATTTATTTATTATTTTTATATAAATTTTACTCGTATTTGCAGATTCTCCACGTTTTGCAGTTTCAGTTATAACACTCTTTATGCTACTACTGCCATTTATGATTATAATAGCATGCCGTAACAAGTACACACGAGAAGTTTTACATTCGGGCTGGACTCCTGTTATTTCAGCTATGGCTATTTCAAGGTAGTTGTTTATTATTTTTAAGTATTTTGTTAGTTAATTATCCATATAATGTTTTTATGCATGTATTTTTGAAACTTATGAATATTTTTAATTTTTCTAATCATGCTTTTAAAATTATTTGACTACAGAAATATATTTACTTGTTTTATCTTGGGGCAAGGTTAGAAAAATAAGAATAAGAGTGAATTTTCTTTTCTATTCAAAATTATCTGAAAATTTTGCTGTATGATGGTTATATCATTAATTAATTGATTAAAAGAAAGAAATAATTAATAATTAGTGAGAGGTTTATAGACATAATTAATTATAATATGAATTGAATTGTGCTGAACTTATTTTCTATTATTGGTTTTTAATAAATATTAATTTACTTTCCTTAATTTTTTTACTAATTCTTTTTAGGGTTATGATATATTTAAAAAAATTTTTTTTGTCAGTAATTTTGTGAAATTATAGTTTTTTTTTTTTTTTTTTTTTTTACATTATAGGTTTGTAAATAATTAATTTGTCTTTGTTTTCAGCATTGGAGGCTGTATTTTAGATTTTGCTGTAGATAGATTTCATGGCATAGCAGTTTTTCAACCTGTAATAAATGGTAAATTATAAAAACTACTTTTTTTCTATTTCTGTTTTAGTTCATTTAATAATTTTATATAGATAAAGGAAATCTTTTTAATTTTTCTCTGTTTTATTTTTAAATATCTGTATTATTTATTTAAATATATTAATAGTGTATAATTATTTATTAAAATATTAATAAAATTTTAAATTTTTAGTATGTTTTTACAATTTAATTTGATTTTTTTTTATAAAACAGATGTGCAATGTTTTTGTAAAAATTAAAGAATTTATAATGATATTATATTCCATTTCATATGACATTATTAATATGAAAATGCATTTGTCTTATTCACAACTTTTTACTTTGGTTATATAACAAATTTTCAAAAGAAGTTAAACTAACAAAATTATTCCATCATATCACAGTTATTAATTATATAATTTATAAAATAATGTTTTACCACCTTTTATAATAGTTAAATGCTGTGTTTTAAATTATTTTATAGTTTATTTGTTACAAAGGTATGCTAAAATTTATAATTCACAAACCATCACAATTCAAAAAATTTTCTTCTAAATTTTCAAAGAAGAAAAAACTTTTCTCCCTTTTATAATATGTGACTCAATAAGAGGTGTGTCAACTGCTGTTAAATTAGTCTAGATTTCAGTTGCTATACTACTATAGTATATGACATATTCGCAATTGCAGTATTTTAACTAGTCACATCAAAGAAATGTGAAAAAAAAAAAAAAAAAAAAAAATTATTGGTACAAATATATTTTGCTTGTTAGGTGTTGGAGGAAATTTAGTAGCAGTTCAAGCCAGTCGTATTTCAACTTATCTTCATCAAAGGTCAAAATTAGGCATTTTACCTCCAGAGGATGCTGAATTGTGCAAAGATCCTATTTCTGCATTTTTTGGAAAAGTATTTTTTTTTTTATCTTATTTTGCTTTAAAAAAAAAAAACGTATTAATTTAATTATTTTCAACCTTTATTTTATTTTAAAAACTGAATTATAAAAATATTTCTTAAATAAATGCAATCTAAATATTTCGTTTATATTTGAAGTGATTAAAATTATGTACTTAAATGAAATATATTTATATATATATTGTTATATTAAAAATACATTCAAAAGTATATAATTTTTTAAAGCTAAATATGGGCTTGGAAGTATTAAAAATATGGTATGCTACAGCTTTTTTAATAAATGATGATTTTTAAATCAAATGAAAATGGTTTAAAAAATATAACTACATTCTTAACAAAGTTATTTTTCTGATGTTTAAAGTTGTTTACGTTTTTTTCTTGAATAATTTTGTCTACTATTCCTTAATATGTATTTTTTAAAAAATTTCCTTTTTGTTAACTCTTTTTTTGAAGTATTTTATAAGCTTATTGATGTTGAAAATCTCATTTAATTAATGTAATTCAATTACATATGTTTTAATGTGCAATTTTTGTACAAAAATACTTATGTGTAATTATATGCTTTAATTTTATTTCAGCATAAATGGTAAAATGATTATTCGTAAATGTCTATTATTAAATTTGCTTTAATAAATTATATAAAAATTAATTCTTAATAGGCATCCATTCTACTACTGCTAGAGTTTTAATACTTATGGTAATACCTGGACATTTGGTGTTCACCTATGGCATTCGATTTGTCAATGCTGGTCATACTTCAGTCACTGGCATGTTTTTAACTTTTTACTTACTAGCTGCTCTAATACAGGTAATTAAAAACATTTTTTGAATAATTGCAATTTATTAATGAGAAATGCACATGTTTTGTAAATCTATTCGATATTACCTTTTAAATTCTTGACCATACTTTTCCTTTTAATTGGTTTTTTTAATTAACTTGCTTGTAACTATTTTAATTTTACTTCTTTAAATTGTTATGGAGTGTGAAAACTCCACATATTTTAATGTTAAAGAAATTAATTTATCATTCTATAGAAATAATGGACATTTTTTTTTTTTTTTTTTTTTTTTTTTTGATGAATTCTACATTGACATGAATTACATAATTTAATCTTTGTATGTATCTTTCTTCATTGATGAAATTTCAGTGTTTGTTCTTTATAAGACACTGTCTGCTGTTGCATTATATGGTGCAGTACACTTTAAATCTAAAAGTTGTAAAAATATTTTGCTGTTTTATATATATATATATATAATTCTACATTTAATAAATTGTACAAGTTGAATTCTCTGAGTATGTAATGCATTTCTTTAAAATTTTATTATTTTTGATAACAGTAATTTTATAAAAACTATGTACAATTTGTATTTCTTTTAAATCAGGTTTTTTGAGGTATTTTCTATTTATGAAATAATATAACTACTTTGATTTTTATAAAATTGTTAATTTTATAGGTATATCAGAAAATGTTTAAGCTATTATGTAGAAATTAGATTCAACAATTTTTTTTTAATTTCTGTTCTTTAGTTATATCTTGCAGATTATACCAATTTGAAGAGTTTTGAAAATATATAAGAGTTGATAAAAAAACAATATAAAAATGTTTTTTTTTTTAAAGTCAATTCCTACTTTTTTTTCACTATATTGCAGAAAGTCCTTTATAAATAATTTTCATTCATTTTTTAAGTTTATCTGGTGCCATCTATTGGTAGATAAATACAACTTAAATCTAAAAAAAACTAAAATTAATTAAATAAACTTAATTAATGAATTAATATTTGAAAAACTGTATCAACATCAAGTGTCATCCATTAGAAATTCATATATACATTTGAGGGGATGAATAACAAGTATTTTATTAACAATTGAAAATTTGAACAAGATATATATAGCGAAAGTGTGAGCTAATAGAAGGAATTGAAAAGATGTTATAAATATCATCAAATATTGAAAACTTCAAGCAAGTATAAATATTAAGGATGACAAAATTATTTATCCACAATGTAAAAATTTAATTTGTTTATTTATTTGCCATGATAATTGCTGTAATGGAACTATCGATACACTGCCACACTGTAAATTTTTCTGGTAAATCTCTGCTGGATTTTGAAGAGACTACATCATCCAACTGCTATATATCCTTGACATGCAATTAATTGTTCTCCTTAAAATATCATTGTGATAACTTTTTTTTTTTTGTAATTTAAAAATAAACCATATGTTGAATATATTAATAAATCATTTTTGTACAGCAAATAAATTTTGCAAATCAAAAATATGAAAGTTAAAAAAAAAGCTATATATATAATGAATCAGTTAAGGCTTAATAATTTTGAACAAATGATTCCACGATGAACTATATGAAGTTAAACCACTTAATGTAGATGCAAAAAAATTTTTCAGAGTTTGTAATAATGAATGCATTATAATTTTTATATTACTGATATATTATTATTCTTATTAAAACAGTTGATGTATTGTGGTTTTCATAAATAGTCAAATTAAAAATGCATGTTTAATAATTTGTACTTGAATATATGGAGTAAAAAATAATTTTGCATTTTTTATTATGTATTAATTGATAACAATAATACAGTCAAGTTATTTATTTGCTAGTGATTTGAAGTGAAACAATCAATCGGTTTTATTTGCAAACGAAGAAAATTTTCAAATTAAATGATGATCATTCATTTGACCAATTGATTTATTGAATGTCGTTTTAAGTGATTTAAACTGTTCAATCAACAAACTCTTCATATTAATTCTTGTAATTATTATTTTATAGGTAGCAGTTCTCTTATATGCAGCTCATGTTATGGTTTACTGGATGTGGCTTAAACACATTGATCCTGATAACTCAGCTATACCTTACCTTACAGCCTTAGGTGACTTACTTGGTACAGCATTACTGGCATTGGCTTTTATGATCTTGTATGAAATTGGTGATAAAGATTATGATGTTGGTGAATAAAGTATATTTTCAAATATTGTAAATAAGGCCATAAAATTTCAGGAATTATTGGTGCCATCCTCTTTTACACAACAATAAAAAAAAACAATCATAATTTTTTGTGTTATTTTTGAAATACTGGGCATTTTTTTTTTTTTTTTGTATTTATTCAAGAAAGGTGAAATCCTTTATTATCCATAAATGTTTAATATTGTTATTTTGGTAATTTAGTTTTTGAAAAAGTCAAAATTCATTGGAAAATTTTTTTGTAACAACTAAAGTTTTTATTTTTATTTTGTGACGTTCTTGCAAACATTTTAGTGTTGTTTTTTGTTTTATATAGCATATGTTTAACAGTAACTTTTAATAATGTTTCATTATATATATATACATATATATATGTATATGTATATATAATTTTGGTGCTAAATATTTTGTGCTAGTTTTGAGATTTGAATAGTCTGAGGAACTGTTCCTTTGTTAAGATTTTAAAATTATTTCATTAATATTTTAGATTTTAATGGGATATTGGCTTGAAAGTTTATTTAATGATAATTTTAATTCGAAATGTAAATTTAATATTCTAACAATTATTTTTAATTGCTAAGAAACTTCACTGTTTATGTGTTGCAAAACCATATAAAAATTTAATATTGTTATGTTTAATTAAATTAATTCTTTTCTATTTTCCTATATATTTTATTTTAAGTAAAAGAAAAAAGTAAAATATCTATTGAAAATATACAAGATAATGATTTTTAAATTTATTAGCATTTGTTCACGTTTATTTCTTACAGTGATAACATGCATTTTATTCATTTTATCAATAAATTAATTAAATTATATTTTAAATAAAATATCAATTTTTTTCTTATTAAATATTACCAACTTATTTTTTAAAGTAATAAGATATTAAAAATTTCAAAAAATTGTAAATTAATTATCTTATTATTTCAATGTTCACAAAAAAAAGTGCAGCGTTGTGAAATTTCAGTGATGTTTGTATATATTGAATTAAAGTTTATTGCCTAATAGTACATTCATATTTATTGAAAATTTTCCCTGTAATTTTTTTTTTCCTGAATTATCTCATTTAAAATGATTGAAAGTATTTTTTTTTTTTTTTTTAAATTTTTTGTGATTCCTAATAACACTGTAAAAATAACTTTTGTTTAAGTGCATCAAATGTTTCTAATATTTATAAAATACTTCAGTTACTTATTACGGATTACATTTACATTCACAGTCCATTGAAACCGCCCTAGATGTTTTGAGAGATTGACATGATTCAATGTCAATTAAGAAATATCTTGTATATAAATTACTTACAGACTTATTACTTATATTAGAAATTACTTATATAGTTTGTTTACTCAATTTAAAAGTTATTTTTTGTATCCAGCTAATTTTTAATCATTTATTTATATTGATTTTATGATAAATATAGGTTTAAACAATGTCATGTGTTTGAGAATGAAAAAATCATAATTAAAATTTTCAATTAGTTCCAAATTTTGAAAAGCCCTTAATAAAAATATATAAGAAATATTTATAATCTTTTGGTAAATAATACAGTGATTTTGTCAAAATAAATTTATTTATTTTCTCAAATAAAAAAACCAGCTTATATCATGTACAAAATAACACTATCTGTGTATATATGTAAAATATTATAAATTGTACAGTTTTTAAAAAATTGTGATATATTAAGTATTAAAACAAAAGTATTTAGTGGAATTTTTTCTTCTTCTGTAAACTGTGAAAATAAATTTTAACTGATGATATGTTTTATTGACATCTTATGATCTCAAACTAAGGACTTCTTTTATGTGAGATTTTTTTTTATTCATAATATTATTCATGCTATTTTATTTTTAAAAATTTATTTTGAAACATAACTTTATTTATTTTAACTAATACGGTGTATGTTTACATGTTTTTTATAGTTTAGCTACAATTAGTAACAGCTAAAATTAGTAGTTTAGTAACAGCTAAAATTCAAATAATAAAAATATGAAAATTACATTTAAAAATTTTTTTTTTCATGTTTAATTTAAAATATTCTTTTTTTATGTTAGGCATTAACATTTAATTAAATAAATTGCTGTTAATTTATGTTGCATGAAAACAAATAGCTGTTGAATAATATTTGTTATTATAAAGTTATTGTTATATTATATTGTGATATATTTATGCTATTAATATTATGATGTGTATTATTTTTTTTTTTTTTTTTTTAGCTTAACTTATTTATCAGTCTCTTAAATTAACACAAGTATCATTATTTAATTGTCAATATAATTAGAAAATTTTATTTTCTTACACTGTCCAGAATAAAGTTCATCTATAATAATTTTTATTTTTAAAATGACTTTTTTTCTTCTGTTTAATTAGAATATTTGTAATATTTTAGTTAAATAAAAATATTAAACTAATAATTTAACATAATATAGCAATTATGTACTTAATATTTAAATAGCTTATCTTTGAATAACTTAACCTCTCCAAAAAATGTGTTTAATATTTTTTTCCCACTTATTTATATTTTATGTGCTTTAAACTTTTGAATAATTAAATGTGGAATGTTATATTATTTTTAACTGTTGTGGATCTCTTTTAATAAATAGTATAAGATTTAGTTATTGTTTTATTGTTGCAAGTTCAAAGTATTTTTTACTTTTAATTTCTGCAGTAAATGCCATAAATATATTAATTAATCTTTTTGGCAAATTCAGGGAATATTTAAAATTTCGTTTATTAATAAAAAGTTTAATTGAGTAAATTAAAGATTTTAATAAATAATTAATATTATTGTGAATTCTTAAAGCATTATTTTGTTCTTATATATGAAATATGCCCTAATAAGATATTTTATTATGATTGAATTCAATGGCATTTAAATTTTTATTTAAAAACTTTTCATTTTAAAAGTATTTTGTGGATAAATTTTTCCATTATTTTCTCGATTATTTGTAAAAATACTAAAGTATTTGCATTATACGATTTTGTTAGATTCTGATTGAATATTCTTTTATTGGATTTATATTGATTGATCAAATAGTATTAATAAAAGTATTATATTAAAAATTTTAATAAATAATTAATAGTATTGTGAATTCTTAAAATGTTATTTTGTTTTTATATATAAATTATGCGATAATAAGATATTTTATTATGATTGAATATGATGGCATTTAAAATTTTCATTTTTGAAAAAGTATTTCATGGATACATTTTTTTTTTATTATTTTGTTAGTTTCTGATTGAATATTCTTTTTATCAGATTTATTTTGATTGGTCAAGTAGTATTAATAAAAGTATTATTTTAAAATGCTAATGTTTTGTTCAGTATGCATTAACAGTTTTTCAATTTTATTTAAAAATTCTTAAGATAGATTAGATGTTCAAGTGTGCACCCAGAATTTTATCTGGCAAGGGAACCCAAAATGTTGTAAAAAAGTCGGTAGTTGGATTTTTTAAACTCCTAAAAAAATGTACTATTCCGACTCCTCTCGTTTGATTTAAAACCAAGAAAAACCTTGCAAACAATAAAATTTTAATTTCTAATAAAATTACTTAACAAAATATAAATTAAAATTCAATCTTCTTTTCCTTTTGCTAGCTCACCAATTACATCATTTATGTCAACTTAAATAATTCAATGAATATTTAATAAAGCTAAATGAGGAAAAAAATCCAGATTATTCAACAAATTTAAGCACCATAAGAAAAACTGATGCTGATTTATTGAAAAATTCTGAATATATATCTTTTTTTAATTAGGGCTAAATAAGAAGAGGGCATAAGTTTAAATACATGCACACATTTTACTTATGGGTTTGGAGTGGGGTTCAAGCCTATTCCGGTGCTCATGCCTAAGTATAGAAACATTATTATAATTAAATGCAAAAAAAAATAATTAATTTATCCTAATTTTCTAATTTTTTATTATTGAACTTGTTTGCTTCTGTAAGAATGATTTAGTTTTTTAAACGCTTAATAAATGCCATGTTTTTAAAAATATAATTTTATAAAATCAAACCAAACATTGATATTAAGTAATTGTTGTTATAAAAATGAATATACATTAGTTATAAAATGTTTGAAAATTTTTTTTTAATTTGGAATGTTTTTGTTTTTATGTTGAATGTTATTTCTGTTATTTTATCAAGCATTATTATAATAATATCCAATGTATTTCATTATAATTTTCTGCATAATACTTTTGAGATTTAATATTCTTCCACATTTTTTACAATATCATTCATTTGCTTTGTATGTTTAAAATAAATTTATTTTGGTGAAATTTTTAATCAAATACAGTAGAACCTCGATAAGTTGGAAACCTCCACAACTCAAAAATTTTTTTTTGTTCCCTTCCCTTCAAGCCCCAAAAGCTCCATTACTCGAAATTTCAACCCTCTATTAGTAGAAATAATTGGTCAATCCCCACAAGCCATTTTAGTGTATATGGTTTGGTTCTACTGTATATGTTTTACACAAATTAATTCTTCATTATTTGCCATTATGTGAAAAATACTTTAAAAAACAATAATTTATTATAAATATATTGTTGATATTGTTTCTGATTATTTCTGTTATTTGATTGTGTTAAAAATTAATCATGTATTTATACTGATAACTATTCAATTTTTGTGTTACTTAGGGTTTTATTAATTTAAAAGCATATAAATAATGGTTTTTATTTATATGTTTTGAAATCTGATCAAAATTTTAAAATAACTAAACTAATAAATTTGTCAAATTTTTCTGTGAACAGTGTAATTTTTTTAACATAATGTTCTCATAAAATTATTATTGTAGTGGTTTCAATATGCATTTCTTTATAAAAATCATATTTTTTTAACATTTGAAATGTACAAATATTTTGAAAATGCAAAAATTGCATTTGTAATTTTTTATGTGGCCAAATATGCCTTAAGGAAAGAGAATTCTTTATCTTAATCATACATGTCTAAAAATTGATTTTGTATGTATTATTGAAAGATACAATGTATGCTCAATATGTTAAATGTTTCATCTTTTTTAATTATATAAATATTTTATATTATTGATACTTTTTTTTTTTTTTTTTTTTTTTTGCATTTACTGCATTCTCATTTTAACTGTGTTTGAAAAGCAATTGTATCAATCAAAACCTTAGCAAATAAAGATTTATTATAATTTTGCTTAAAAACTAATTTCTCAATTTGTTTATTAAAAATATATTTTATATACACATTTTCCTATTGAAATATTTTTAATTGCAGTGTATTTTTATTTGATTTTCTAGACCCATATAATTAGTTGCATTAATTATTAGAATTTGGTACTTGAAGTATTTTGGTATTTTTTTTTTAATTATTTGGGCTCCTTTTTTTTTCTATTCTTCTATGCCAACTCCTACAATTTTTGTTTAATCAGATGTTTGAGTAAATGATGCTAATATTAAAGCTCTGATAAACGAGGATTGCAAAAATTGTGCTTTTCCTTATGCTTACGACGACGATTTGCCATATTAATGCTTAAAAAGAACCTTTCTTTGCTTAGCAACCTCTATCTCCTGCTTTGTGAGTGACGGAAATTTCTTAAGCTTTAAGCCCATTGATTAGATAGTAAAAGCAATATAGGTATATTATTAATTTATTTAAAAATTAATTATTTGAAATTTTTATTAATTAATAAAAAATAAAAATAATAATAATAATAATAAAATTCTGCATATATAAATTTGTTTTAATTTTTTTTTATTATTATTATTATAATTTCAAGTAGGTAATAAAAAAAGATAAACAATAGAAACAAACAATAACGATTGGGGGAAATTGTGACTCAGTGGAGAAACTGCATGGTAATTCGGAAAGGAGGATATCGGAATGTTAATGAATAATATTCAGAACGGCGCGAGGTCTTTTGCGATTTTTAAAATCAGAAATGTCGTAAACATAGTTGCTTTTAGATCATTCAAAACGGAATTATTAATATTTGGAATGGAATTATAAATTTTTTTGCAGTTTTATACACAAATTGTTTAAAACTTGGGAGGGAAAGAGCATGTCTGATATCAACATTTCGGAAAACCAAGGCGAATTTGTAATCATACGTAGGATTTTATTTTCAAGTCTTTGTATGATTCGAAATTCGACGGAGCAGTAGATCCCCAAATAGGACTATATGCAAGTATTGGACGCAAGTACGCAAGATAAATGATTTTTTTTTATTTTCCAAGGACATAGTAGAATTCCTACAAATGAGTGGATACATTACACGAATGCATCATTAAATTTATCCCAAGAAAGTTAATGTGAGGAGAATAATTTAATTTACGATCTAAGATCACACCCAAATATTTAGTTTGTCCAGCCCAATTAATAGGATTTATTATAAATTTTGATGCTTAAAAGGAGTATTAAGAACCCTTTACGCGTGAATAGTACTGCTTCGGTTTTTAACGTTTAATTGAATTTTCCATTTTATAAGCCATTGTTCAAGATGATTAATATAATTCTGGAGGTTTTTACTAATGAAAAAATGTTTACGACCATGGTGAGGAGTGCTTTGTATATCTCATAAAAAAAGACTGATTTTCACATTATAAATTTGCGGAATATCGTTAACGTAAAGATTGAGTTTTATGCTTAAAAATGAGCTTTCATATTTATGCAAAAAAATTTTCTTTAATTTATTGGTAAACTTTGTGTAAATACTAGGTCATTCTTTTTAACTAAATGATTTATTTTGAATTTTCCAAGATCAAATGTTCTCTTCATACAAATATTTTTGTAAGATGAATTTTTTTTTCTAAAAAATTATATATATACTTATTGATTTCAAAAATATTAAGGAATTCATGAAAACATGTTAAAAGCTCTATATTGAAAATTTCTTGTTCCTTATATAGGTCCTTTTAGACTTTATTGTGACTGATTATGTGGTCTCATTTAAACTATGTGATTATAAAAGAAGTGAAATATCATCAAATGTGTATTGTCTGCCCACGGTTATTGTGAAATACTAAATATCCGGTTTTGGGCGTAAACCGACGAATCGATTTTTGTTAGGGTTTGGTAACAGATATACATGGAAAAGATTTGATTTGAAAAAGTACAATAGTTATTGTGGATTTTGTTCATCTGTTTTTTTTTTTTTATTACAGTACAATCTAAAGTTTTAATTATTAAAAATTAAAAATTTTCCTAAATGACATTTCCTCCCCTATGATGCCGCTCTTTAATCCATTCTGACTTTGCCGCTTTCCCGTGATTAGTGGCCGAACTATACATATATAAATTAATATTGGGAAAAGGTTCCTTATGGCCGAGTCGTTCGGCGGTGCCATGGATATTTGTAATGGTTCGAAATCCACTTTAAACCGCAGGTCTCTGTCTAGTATGACTGTAGATCGTTGGGCGTTGGGTTGACAACCCTATGCCGTAAAAAAAAAAAGAAAACATCTCCTGTCTCGAAATTTGCCGTCAGGCAGAAGAAAGCCTTGACCAGGTTATCATTGGGCTGTCACGCCATTGAAGAAGAAGAATATGGGAAAAAAAAAATTTTTGATACAACATATAGCATCAACATTTAATTGTTGAAGTACGTTTTATATTCAGTATTGCATTTATTATTATGTTTTGGTGCTCTGCAAGATTTTATGCTTACATTAATGAATTTATCTAATTTTACCGTAAACAATATAATTTTAGTACAGTATTCTTCCTTTAAAAGCAATTAGTGAGATGAATGTCTTTGTTCCATATTATATACACTCATGTCCATAAATTAAGGATAATGAAGTTCAGGCAAAGAAAGAGACAGAAGCAAAACAAATTTGACTTATTTGTAAAGTCTATTTATTAAACAAAAGGTAAAGAGCAAAAAGATGCTATATGTTTGAATAATAATAAAATTGCGATTTTACACCCTGGAGCAAATTTCAAAAAAACCTATTTAAAAAAACAGTATAACATGGTTAGTATGATGGTTAATCTTATGTCTCCCGTTCGATGCAATACGGGCCTTACAACGCCTAGCATGCTGAGTATCAAATTATCAATCTGATCTTGGGAAATATTACACCACTCATCAAGCAATGCCTCCGAAGTTCCGGTTGACAGGTGGGATTTTGACGGGCTTCAATTCGTCGGCCAAGCATATCCCACACATGCTCTTGGATTCAAGTCCATGAGTATGCTGGCCAATCCATACGGGTGATATCCTCCTGAAGGCATTCGTTATACAATGTTTGCACGGTGAGGATGGGCGTTGTCATTCATAAACAGAAATTCAGCACCCATGGCGCCCCCGAAACAAACGTTAGGCATGTTCTTTCAGAATGACATCCCGATAGATGGCCTGTCATCGTTACACTCTGAACATGCAGTTCAGTTCTGAACCAAGAATAATTCCCCAAGGTGTAAGCCATCCTGCATTTTGATGGAAGTTTTTCGTTCAGTGGTGTTCTCTTGGTGGTAACGGGTACCTTTTCCATATGAAAGTCCGGCGAGAATCAGACTGCAAACTAAACCTGGACTCGTCGGAAAACATCACACAAGTCCACAGTTGGGTTGTCCACAATGCATGCTCTACCCCAGGTTAATCGCAGGCGACAGTGAGTTCGGTAAGTGGAACACATCTGACAGGCCTACGAGAATATAGACCAATGTGCCCTAAACATCTGTACACGGTCTGCCTTGAAACTGTCGTACCGGTAGCTGAAGAGGGCTGACGACACAGGTCTGATGCTGTGCTCCGTCTGTTTCTTTTGACAGTAACTGCTAAATACCAGTCCTCATTCGGCGTTGTAACTCGGGGGCGACATTGTGCTGTAACATCTACTCACATTCCCATCATCTTGGAATCGTTGCCAAAGCCTGGAGATGACACCTGGGCGATTCCAAGTTAATCGGATACTTCCAGCTGGGTACGTCCACATTTCAGTCGTCCGGGCATTCTTGGTGTAAAAATCATCCAATTTCTTTTGTGCCATAACTATGCGGTTATTGCACTGAAAGGCTTTTAAAGGAGGTGAACAATTTTACTTCATTGCCCACCATTCCTTATATACCCTCCTCTTATTTTTTCGTCATTGTGACGTACTATCCGCGATTTTCTGGTGGTTTCCCTGTAATTTGCATATTTTGATTCTTCAAGATGTGTGTGATAATTCTACAGGTGAAATTTTTATTTTAGAGTTCAATTTCTGTGTGATTCTGAATTATCCTTAATTTAAGACATGAGTGTATTTATTTTCAGTATTTAGTTATATTCTGCTTTGACGATTCTTATATTATTTCTACAAATAAGTGATCACAGTGATTAATTTAGTAGAGGATCCATTATCTTTTTAAGAACTTAAGAGGTGAAAAAATTATTTTTCCCAAAATTAAATGCCATTTCAGTGCCTGCTGATTTTTTAGTTTTTAGTCTATTCTTATTGAAAACGAAATTTTAATGAAGCTGCTGTCATTTTGATGGAAGTTTTGATTTGTTTAGTTTCATAAGGAAGTAAATTTTTATCTTTTTTATAATGGCTATAATTGATGTGCATTATATTATGATAACCTTGAAACTGCTGAGTGTAAAATAGGCGTTATAATGATCAAGGAAGAGAATTGACTTGTTGCTCTTCGTTGAAGATAACCTTAAGGTGAGTGTTTTTTAAATATCTTAGGGATGTGAATAATGCAACTTATCACTCAATAAATCTTCGGTCTAAGCCAAGCTAAAACAATTTTTTTATTTTAGAAATTATATTTTATTCGTCAACATACACTCACTCAAGAGTGATATATTCATTCCAACTTTCTAGAGGATTTTCGATGCCTTTAAGAGAGAAAAGGTTACCTTTGCTCTCAAAACAGGCCTCATTTTCGGCAATCATTTTCTTTTTGAGCCGAATTTTTTCCTTTGGTGCATCTTTTTGATATCTGCAAAAAAGCCAATAGTCGCTGAGCCAAATCTGTGAAATCAAATCGGTGGGTGGGGGAACTATTCGAAGGGTGAAAAAATTTATTCAATTTAACCATAGTGTTCATCGACTTGTGACACGGGGCATTGTCTTGATGAAACAGTACTTCTTTTTTAATTTTACACTCAATTGATCCAATAATGACATGTAATATTCGGTATTGATAGTTTTATCTTTCCCAAGATAGGAGGTGAAAAAATATATTGCATGTCCCAAAATATAGATGCCATAACCTTGCCTGCTGATTTTTGAGTTTTTAGTCGCTTTGGACGATTTTCACCGGCTGCTGTCCACTAAGCTGACGATCATTTTGATTCAGGTGTGTAGTAGAGGATCCATGTTTCATCCATTATCCCATACCGTAGCTAGAAACTCTTTTTATCTCACTTGAACAGCATCTGAATCATCAACACGTTGTTTTCGGACCGATATGATCAAACGCGGCACCCACTTCGAAAGCAATTTAAACATGCTCAAATTTTCGTGTAAAATTGTAAGCACACTACCTCCTGATATTTTTAAGGTAACTATCTCACATAATTTCATTTCACTGTCTTTCAAACCTATTTTGTGGATTTTTTTTTTTTTTAGGTTTTCCGAACAACTGCCTATTTTGGGCGACTATAGCATTCAATATCATTAGTAGTTGTACGACCGCCTTTAAATTCAGTCAATCGTTGATTTCTCTGATGCAGAGTCACCATAAGGCTTATCAAATCATTGTTTGGCTACAACAGTATTTTTCCCCCATCAAGAAACAATTTTTAATCAACACATGTAATTCTTTTTTATCCATTGTTTTAAAAATTACAAAACTGAGGTCACTAAAACGACTGTAACATATAAACTAATTATCAGAATGTCATGAAATTTTGACATGTAATACCTGTATCAGCGATTGCCCGAGGCGGTTCCATGCATAGAGTAATGACATAAAAGTTCGCGCCTAAAAGGTTGCCAAGTTGAGGTAAATGCAATCCTCCCCTGATTTCTACTTTGTAGTTTAATATAACTTGGCCATTTTTTAGCAACAATATTTATTGTTGGCCATTGTTACTATATGTTGTTGGGGTGAAGGAGAAAAAGATCTACTATCATACAACGATTTTCAAAGAAATTGTTTTTTTAGCTGCAAATAAATGGGGCTTGATGGCCGAGTGGCTAGCTCTCGGTATCACAGGTTTTTGGGTTCGTATCCCCACTGCTGTTTCCTCTTTTAGATTGGTTGTGAAATGAATGTAGGAAGTTTTGATCATAGAGGACAACCTGAAGAAAATGTCAACAGCATATATTTAAACAAAAACATCACAGCACATATTACATATAACAGGCTTTTCTTTCGCCATTTTCTTGAACACAACCGTGTCATCCAATTTCTTTCTCGTCTCTCACTATTGCCACTGCAGCACAGAGAAACTTACCGCTCATTACATCTACAGTTTGATCGTGCGCGCGACACCGCGGTACAATGGATGTTTGTAGGGGTTCGGAATCCATTTTTAAGCCGTAGGTCTGGTCTAGCATCACAGAGTCCAATCAGACTTCTTTTCACCCACATCATTCCCAAACTGTAAAAGGCAACTCAGCTCTAGGCACAGTGATGATGTAGTAGTAGTTAAGACCAACATCTATGTTTCTGAGTGTGAAATAATATTTTCCTTCTCATCATCATCTTAAATCATTAATTTCCTTTTTAACATCTAAGGAAAAAACGCGTGTTTTTAATTTCTTGCTCACAAATATCATCTTACTTTAATGAATTCCGAACATTGTTGACTCAGTCGCTGTACGAAATTACATGTTAAACGTATTCCCACCAGGCATTATGAGTGCACTTCTCAGAACATCAACCTATCAGCGACCTGTTTGGGCAAGAGATCAGGCATCTGATTGGATATCTAATTTATTACTGCAAAAAAAATCCATATTCGAAATGGTGTAAGTTAACAATATGAGTGCGCATGAGTTTCCTAACTTGGTAGTCTGGTTCGAAACCCGACCAACGGAAAGCTTAATATATTTATTGTATCTGGAATGGATACAATAAATCCAGTGAATGTTTCTTTCTATTTGAAATATCCTTTCAAAAAAAAAATAATAATACGTAAAATAATAATATAAAAATATAATATAAAAAACTGTATAAAAAAATTATATGTATAAAAATTATTAAAAAAAAAAATTATATAAAAAAAAAAAATTTCAAAAAAAAATTATTTAATGTATAAAAATTAATAATACGCTTTTCTAAAAAGTCTAAAAAAAAAAAAACAACTTTTCTATCTTATCTTTTAAGGTCATTGTCAATGTCTAAAAACAAATATTCGCTAAAAATTAAATATTCTATTTTGAATGAAAATATTTAATTTATTATATTTGTATAGCTAAAAATAGATATTAAATATTAACAAGAACAGTATGAACCTGAAAGCTGAAAAATGTATTTTATGTTAATACAAAAAAAAAAAATGCAATAATAATATTTCTGTGGATGTATTAACTTTCTGTTATTTTACTCTTTAGTTCAATGAACTCAATTGAATTATACAACCGAAGAAATGAATCATCAGATTAGATCATTTTTGTTTTGCTACGTTTCTACCAAAAGAAATAAATTATCTTTACTTATATGAACGAGGAAAAATTATTGTTGTTAGATAAAACATTTAAAATACGTTTGTCTGTTTAGATCAACATAAATTTGTAAACAAACAATTTCAGGCATGAATATAAATAATAAAAAAAACTATTAAAGTTAATGAAATTAAAATTATTAAATGAAAAAATTTAATAGAAAATATACTTTTTATTATATTACAGTATTTATTTTTAATTCTATATAGAGAAATGAAATAAATGCGAGATAATTTTCGAGACGTTTTATGTATGCATTATTGTACTAAATAAACGAGCCAAACGATTTTGACAATTACTATCGATTATAGAATCGCGTTGTGCATAACAGTTAAAGTAGAAGTCAATTTTGAGAACGATAGTAGTTCTTTCGAGAAATTTTTAATTATCCTTTCATCATTGTCATGAAACTTATTATCTTTTTTCTTCTTTTTTCTTTTAGCAAAATGCAAATTTTAAAATTCGAATTCATTTGTTTAACTTTTAAATGTAATTCGAATGAATTGTTTTGTCAAAAGAAAAAAAAAAAAAGGTTTATATATTTCTACCATTCTGGTAAAACAAATAAATAGTATTTAATTGTAAACAGTCAAACGATTTTTGACAATTGCTATCGAATTATGGAATCGCATCGTGCTGAACAGATGAAGTAGAAGTTGATTTTGAAAACGATAGTAATTCTTTCGTGAAATTTTTAATTATCCTTTCATCATTGTCATCTTATCTTTCTTCTTCTTTTTCTTTTTTTAGCAAAATGCAAATTTTAAAATTCCGAATTCATTTGTTTAACTTTTAAATGTAATTCGAATGAATTGTTTTGTCAAAAGACAAAAAAAAAAAAAAAAAAGGTTTATATATTTCCATACCATTCTTGTAAAACAAATAAATAGTATTTAATTAAAGAAAACAGTCAAAATTTTGACAATTGCTATCGAATTATGGAATCGCATCGTGCTGAACAGATGAAGTAGAAGTTGATTTTGAAAACGATAGTATTCTTTCGTGAAATTTTTAATTATCCTTTCATCATTGTCATGCAACTTATTATCTTTCTTCTTCTTCTTTTTCTTTTTTAGTAAAATGCAAATTTTAAAATTCGAATTCATTTGTTTATCTTTTAAATGTAATTCGAATGAATTGTTTTTGTCAAAAAGACAAAAAAAAAAAAAAGGTTTATATATTTCCATACCATTCTTGTAAAACAAATAAATTTTAATTGTAAACAGTCAAACGATTTTTGACAATTGCTATCGAATTATGGAATCGCATCGTGCTGAACAGATGAAGTAGAAGTTGATTTTGAAAACGATAGTAATTCTTTCGTGAAATTTTTAATTATCCTTTCATCATTGTCATGCAACTTATTATCTTTCTTCTTCTTTTTCTTTTTTAGCAAAATGCAAATTTTAAAATTCCAATTCATTTGTTTAACTTTTAAATGTAATTCGAATGAATTGTTTTGTCAAAAGACAAAAAAAAAAAAAAAAAAAAAAAGGTTTATATATTTCCATACCATTCTTGTAAAACAAATAAATAGTATTTAATTGTAAACAGTCAAACAATTTTTGACAATTGCTATCGAATTATGGAATCGCATCGTGCTGAACAGATGAAGTAGAAGTTGATTTTGAAAACGATAGTAATTCTTTCGTGAAATTTTTTTAAATTATCCTTTCATCATTGTCATGCAACTTATTATCTTTCTTCTTCTTTTTTCTTTTTTAGTAAAATGCAAATTTTAAAATTCAAAATTCATTTGTTTTATCTTTTAAATGTAATTCGAATGAATTGTTTTGTCAAAAAGACTTTATATATTTCCATACCATTTTTGTAAAACAAATAAATATTTAATTGTAAACAGTCAAACGATTTTTGACAATTGCTATCGAATTATAGAATCGCATCGTGCAGAACAGATGAAGTAGAAGTCGATTTTGAAAACGATAGTAATTCGTTCGTGAAATTTTGATTATCATTTCATCATTGTCATGCAACTTATTATCTTTTTATTATTTTTTTCAAAATTTTATTTTAAAATTCTTAATTCATTTGTTTTTAAATTTCACTCTTTTTAAATGTAATACGAATTAATTGTTATCTGCAAAAGAAAAAAAAAAGATTTATATATATCCATATCATTCTTCTAGAACTTTTTTTTTTTCCTAATACAGCTGACAAACACTTAGACAGCTGACTTGGATGCCTTAAGGCAAGCGCTGCACAGACGTTACTCACTTAGCACTACCCAGGAGGTGCGTGTAGCTTGAAGCTAAGCTACGGACGCGGAATAACAAAACCCTCGCAATGCTCTACGATCCTGTTAGACCGGCACCTATGGTTTAAAGTGGATCCCGAACCACTACAAACATCTATGGTGTCGCCGGGACTCGAACCCGAAACCTGTGGTGGCAGAGCGCTAGCCACTCGGCTATTCAGGCCCCTCGAATGAATTGTTAGTTGCAAAGGAAAAAAAAGGTTTATATCATTCCATATCATTCTTCCAGAACAAATAAATAGTATTTAATAGTACACAGCTAAACGATTTTTGACAATTACTATCGAATTACAGAAATTACGTTCTGCATAACAGTTAAAGTAGAAGTCAATTTTGAAAACGATAGTAATTCTTTCGTAAAATTTTTAATTATCATTTTATCATTGCCATGCAACTTATTATCTTTATTATTATTTTTTTTTTTTGTAAATTTATATTTTTTAAATTCTTAATTCATTAGTTACAAATTTTCCCTCTTTTAACCGTAATTCGAATGAATTGTTAACTGCAAAAAAGAAAAAGATTTATATATTTCCATATCATTCTTTAGAACAAATAAATAGTATTGAATTGTAAACAGGCAAATGATTTTTTTGACAATTATTATCGAATTATAGAATCGCGTTGTGCATAACAGGTAAAGTAAAAGTCAATTTTGAAAACGATAGTAGTTCTTTCGAAATTCGTAATCATCGTTTCATCATTGTCATGCGACTTATTATCTTTTTTATTTTTTGTAAATTTATATTTTTAAATTCTTAATTCATTAGTTACAAATTTTCCCTCTTTTAACCGTAATTCGAAGGAATTGTTAACTGCAAAAGAAAAAGATTTATATATTTCCATATCATTCTTTAGAACAAATAAATAGTATTTAATTGTATAAACAGCCAAACGATTTTTGACAATTACTATTGAATTATAGAATCTCATTGTACAAACAGTTAAAGTAGAAGTCATTAGATAGTAGTTCTTAGATAATAGTTCTTTCGTGAAATTTTTAATTATTATTTTCATGCAACTTATTAAATTTATTATTATCATTATTTGAAAAATTGTATTTTAAAATTCTTAATTCATTTGTTTCAAATTCTCACTCTTAAATGTAATTCGGATGAATTATAGCTGCAATAGAAAAAAAGCTTTTATATCATTCTTCTAGAACAAATAAACTTTAATTAATTGTAAACAGCATTATTAATTGCATTTAAACAATCAATGTAATTGTAAACAATACAATTAATTCTGATATCTCATTCTTTATTACGTTACGCATCGTTCATTAGTGATGAATGAATGATTCTTTAAGAAATCGATAAATTGTTTTGAATGGCGCGTTTCTACGTAATGGAACTGTTAAACCCGGAAGTGAGAATCAACATTCGTAACTTTTCTTCCGTAATCAAATTTCTAAATTTAGAAGAAATCGCTTTTTGTTTTCTTCTCTATCATTTCAGCACAAGAAAGGCTTCTCCTTTTTTTTTTTGAAAAAAAAATATATATTTGTATTTTTCTTTTTCTTTTTATCTCTGATCGAAGTAAATGTATGAAATTATCGAACTCTTCCGTCTACGACTTAAAAGGTCAATAACCCTTCCGCGTCTGCGCTTGATAAAGTCGCTTGTTCATACATGTACATAATACATGATAGAGTAAATTTCATGTAAAGGAATTGAGTCTTTATAATTATTAAATAGTTATAAGGCTTTATAATTATAATTGATCTAATTGGCCGTATTTGATTTTATTAAATTTTTAAATTGATATTTAAAAACAATTATGTAGACATGTAGATGATTATATACATTGTGTAGATTACCTAATTTATGTAGACAGTGTCTGTTCGTCACTGTATTATGTCACAATATTAAATAAATAAAATTCAAATATGGTCACACTTAATAAAATAATAAATAGTAAGCTATCGGTAGTAATATATATTTTTCTTTAATAAATTTAAATCAACCTTTTATTAAATATTTATCTAATATATAAAATTCTCGTGTCACAGTGTTTGTTGCCAAACTTCTCCGAAACGGCTTGACCGATTCTTATGAAAGTTTTTGTGCATATTTGGTAGGTCTGCGAATCGGTCGTAATCTATTTTTTAAACCCCTAAGTGATAAGGGATAACCCCTAAATATTTTTTAAAATTTCTTTCGTAAAACAATGTAGTTTTTTTTTTTTTTTTAATTTCTTAGTCATGACATTACAGCACGTGTGCTTAAACAAAAAATTAAAGTCTTTAATCGGCTTCATTTTTTTTACTTTTATTTAATTAAGTGATCTTATATAAATCAACACGTGTTGTGAACTCGCGCCAACAACGGCCGTTGCTTTACCTGTATATATTATACGCAACGTTTTTGTGGGAATGGTTTTAATTTAAAAGAGAAATATTTACGTGTTAAATAAATATACGTGTTTTATCATTGTTAAAAAGGTAAGTCATATAATAAGAGAACGAATACTATTATATTTGCACGTGTAGCGTGTTAATGTCTTAAGTTAATGTTTTGTTAAGTTATATTCTTTGCACGTGTAGCATTAAATTATATTTACACATGTAGCGTGTGTTAATGTTTAGTAAAGCAAAATTGGCAACTTTATTATTGTTCTAAGCAAAATAAAGATGGCTGTTATTGCGTTTTAATTTACAGGTGTAATAGTGTTGTAATTTTCTTTATTGTGGCGAATCTGGGATTCCAGTAAAGTAAGTGTTATTTGCAATTCGAAAGCATAAGATTATCGGAAGCAGAAACTTATAACGACAAACTATTTGGCGGCACTCTGTTACTCCTTTCAGGTGATTTCAGGCAAACACTTCCTGCCATTCCACGTTCAACGTACGCTGATGAGATCAACGCTTGCTTAAAATCATCGTCACTGTGGCGTAATGTTGAAAAATGACAACTAAAAGTAAACATGCGCGTTCAAATGCTTCAAGATCCATCCGCTGAAACATTCTCAAAACAACTGTTAGATAATGGCGATGGAAAAATTGCTGTACATGAAAATACTGGATGTATAAAATTTCCGATGCATTTCTGCACAATCATCGACTCGCAAAATAATCTCATCGACCACATATTTCCCGATGTATACACACAATTCAAAAATCTTGATTGGTTGGCAGAAAGAGCAATTTTGGCAGCAAAAATGGGGACGTCTGGTTTAAATTCCAAGATACAACAGTTATTGCCAGCGAACTTGGTGTCATACAAATCTATCGATACAGTTTGCGATGCCAATGAAGCTGTAAATTATCCAATTGAGTTTTTGAATTCATTGGATTTGCCAGGCATGCCACCGCATCATTTACAATTAAAGGTTGGATCTCCGGTTATTTGATTCGTAATTTGAACCCACCATGGCTTTGCAATGGAACACGATTAGTCATTAAAAAATTAATGAAAAACGTTATCGAAGCCAGCATTTTGAATGGCAAGTTCGAGGCGAAAATATATTGCTGCCACGAATCCCTATGATTCCCACAGATGTGCCAATTGAATTCAAACGTATTCAATTTCCAATTAGATTGGCATTCGCAATGACAATCAATGAGTCGCAAGGCCAAACGATGTCTGTTTGTGGCTTAGATTTGGGCACATCGTGTTTTCCCACAGACAACTATGCGTGGCATGTTCGCGTGTGGGTAAACCATCCAGTTTGTTTGTGTTGGCTAAAGACGGACTAACCAAAAATATCGTACACTCCATTGCACTTAGAGATTGATGTTGATTATTTTTAATTGCCATAATTAGTAGTAAATATGTAAATAACTATTTTTGATGCATAGACAGCTATTATATAACGTAATTTAAAATATATTTATTAATTTAATAAAATATAAAAGGATGAAATAATTAAATGGTTAGTGTAATATCATTTTATACGCCGTCATTGTCTGCAACGTTCCATTCCTCTTCCAATCATAACCACATTTCCACACACTTATAGTAAGTAATTTTTTTTTTTTTTTTTATTTAACTAAAAAAATATTTTATAGAAATGTATATGGCAAAACAACGTTTGCCGGGTCAACTAGTTTATTATTATTATTATTATTTTAATTTTGTACTATTCGTTAAAGTGAATTCATAGTTGGACTACCTGGTTGGAGTTTTCCAGGGTTTTTCCCATACGATACGGGGTAGTTTCCCCCTAAAAATGCCCTCCCGGAAGGCACTGCCCTCCTACTTCAGCGACGCGGAGCCAAGTCAGACTTCTACCTACGGGTGCTCCATCACAACAGAAGCTGCCCCTTTCCCTCCATCCATGAATAGACTACTCATGGAATGACCGGCGCACACTGCAAGATACTGAGAATTAGACACACACACAAAGTGAATTCAGCGTTGCGCAGGTTGGTTTATGAACAAAAAAAGGTAAGCTATAAGACATTCCCTAAGTAAGACAGAAAAAAAAAAATTTATTTATTTTTTTTTTTTTTTTCCTATTAGAAGCCTTTAAAGAAATGCTCCTTAAACTCAGAGCTACAAGAAGAAAATTAGACAAACTCTTTTACAGCCAACCCAGGGATGTGCACATCCTCAATGCGCCATTTTGTAGGGCACTTATTAAGAGAAGATGCAAATTCATTTTAATTATAGATGAAAATATTTGGTGTTGTTATGTTTAATCAAAATTGATATACTATGACTCCCTTTCTTTCTCTCCCTTCACCTTTTCAAGATCAATGATGCTTTCTCGTGTACTCATGATAAAATTCGCTTATTCTCTTTCCATAAAGCCAGTTATCTCCACCTGCGAGCGAGAGATCGGTCATCATTTGGTAGGCTTGGCATCAATGATTTACAAAATCATTTGATGCGGGATACCAAGCGGAGTGGTATTTCATCCGCCCCGATTTACCAGCGGCCTGGTGGTCAAGTGGCTAGCGCTGTGGCCTTTGGTACCACAGGCTTCAGGTTCGAATCTTGGCGGTGGCATGGCTGTTTGTGAGTGGCTCGTAATCCACTTTAAATTGTAGGTCCCGGTCTGTTTAGCCCTCATGTGCATAAAATGTCCGTAGAGCGACAAGCCAAATCAAACCACCCCGATTTACCTTAAAGTCTACATTAGCAAGTGAAAGTTTTGAGCGCCGTGTATCAAACCTGTTTACTGCAGTTTGGGTGAGAAACGAGACTTATGCGGTTTCGTTTATTAACTCTTGGATGGGGGATGAAGAATTACAACTCGGCCTGGTGTCAGTGCTTAGCCACGTTTGAAATAACTTGCGATGGCTAAGCACTGACTCAAAGCGAGTCAAATTTTGGTCGAATTGTTATTGCGTTTAAATTCTAAAAACCAGTCTCATTATCTTTCCTTTCGTAAGATTGTAAATTCTTTGATTCTGAGTGTTTCACGATTTCCGTTCCTAACTGAAGCAAACCGGTTTTTAATATGCAGCTCTCAGAACTTGCGCTCTCGAGTCACAATGCAAATTGAGCCGCGTCCAGACGAGAGAACAAGTAGTACTTGTCGAACCAATTATAACCAGTTTGCCTCAGTGTTCAGTTAAACTACTACTACACCACACCACACCACATCACTGTGCCTAGAGCTGAGTTGCTCCTTTACAGTTTGGGAATGATGCGGGTGGGAAGAAGTCTGAATTTGGTCTGTGACGCGTTACTGTCATATGAGACCGGGACCTACGGTTTAAAGTAGATTCCGAACCACTACAAATATACATGGCACCGCCGGGATTCAAACCCCGAAACCTATGTTTTCCGAGCTCCAGAACGCTAGCCACTCGGCCATCAGGCCCCAAAATGCATCGTCATCATCAGTGGAGCAACAGACCCATGGTGGGCCACGGTCGCCTGCCTACTGGCAGATTTCGAGACAGGAGATGTTTTCTTTTTACGGGGTAGGTTTGTCAGCCCTACGCTCTACAATCATATTAGACCGGAACCTACTGTTTAAAGTGGATTCCGAACCCTTACAAACATCCATTGCCCCGTCGGGACTGGAATCCGGAACCTGTGAAACCGAGTGGCAGAGTTCTAGTCACTCGGCCATCAGACTCTAAATATTTAATACAAGTTAGTGTGAACGGAATTCTCTGAATGAATCAGCTGTCTCGTTTCGCTCCAATCAGAGTCGATTTTCCCCGCACATCAAAGGGATTTTCTCTTCGGCGCCATTTTTTACCATCTGTCACTCGCAGCGGAGATAATGGGACTTATTTCTCGCGGTCAAACGGAGACTCTCGGAGCGATAACTACTCGTTCTCTCGTCTGGACGCGGCTTCACTGGCAGATGAAGGCTTTGTGTTTCGAGTTGAAATTGCAACAAGCGAAATTTCGACCAAATATTTCAGATAGGGACGCAGGTTTACGAGCCAGCCTCCAGATTGCAGCAAGCGGGTGTTCCATGCTCCGTTCAGGTTTAGACAAGGCTGTAAAAAGATGGGTTGATCAGAGTTATGGTGTAGATTCTCGCGAGACTCATATAGGTGTTGTCCGCTTAGATCAGATATTAATACACACTGACTGCGGCATACGGTCCATCCGTTGATCCGTTACGGTCCCTCCGTTTGGGTTTGTCACTCTACAGTTCTTGTGCGCACGAGGGCTAAATAGACCGGACCTACAGTTTAAAAGTAGATTCCGAACCACTACAAATATACATGGCACCGCCGGGATTCGAACCCCGAAACCTATGTTTTCCGAGCTCCAGAACGCTAGCCACTCGGCCATCAGGCCCCAAAATGCATCGTCATCATCAGTGGAGCAACAGCCCCATGGTGGGCCACGGTCGCCTGCCTACTGGCAGATTTCGAGACAGGAGATGTTTTCTTTTTACGGGGTAGGTTTGTCAGCCCTACGCTCTACAATCATATTAGACCGGAACCTACTGTTTAAAGTGGATTCCGAACCCTTACAAACATCCATTGCCCCGTCGGGACTGGAATCCGGAACCTGTGAAACCGAGTGGCAGAGTTCTAGTCACTCGGCCATCAGGCCCTAAATATTTAATACAAGTTAGTGTGAACGGAATTCTCTGAATGAATCAGCTGTCTCGTTTCGCTCAATCAGAGTCGATTTTCCCCGCACATCAAAGGGATTTCTCGTCGGCGCCATTTTATACCATCTGTCACTCGCAGCGGAGATAATGGGACTTATTTCTCGCGGTCAAACGGAGACTCTCGGAGCGATAACTACTCGTTCTCTCGTCTGGACGCGGCTTCACTGGCAGATGAAGGCTTTGTGTTTCGAGTTGAAATTGCAACAAGCGAAATTTCGACCAAATATTTCAGATAGGGACGCAGGTTTACGAGCCAGCCTCCAGATTGCAGCAAGCGGGTGTTCCATGCTCCGTTCAGGTTTAGACTAGGCTGTAAAAAAGATGGGTTGATCAGAGTTATGGTGTAGATTCTCGCGAGACTCATATAGGTGTTGTCCGCTTAGATCAGATATTAATACACACTGACTGCGGCATACGGTCCATCCGTTGATCCGTTACGGTCCCTCCGTTTGGGTTTGTCACTCTACAGTTCTTGTGCGCACGAGGGCTAAATAGACCGGACCTACAGTTTAAAGTGGATTCTGAACCACTCCCAAACATCCATGCCACCACCGGAATTCGAACCTGAAATCTTTGATACTAAAGGCCAGAGTGCTATCAATTGGCCGCGTCCATCTGTTGAAGTCATTGCTTCCGGAAACTGATGGCGAATGTGACAAAGTGTGAACTTCTGATATCGACGGTCAGACTGTGTAGTGGGAGTTTACCGTATTTTCTTCGACACGACTCGCAAATGCGGGCCAATTTACACATAAAGGCCCATTCAGATGAGAGTACGATTCGAGTCGAGTCACCCCGAGACAATCTCACTCCGATCGTTTCCGTCTGACCGCGAGAGACAAGCCATGTTATCTCTGCTGGTTGTAAATGGGGTCCCTTTGATGTGCGAAGAACCCGATTCTTGCTGGAGCGAGCTTGAAAGGCATGATTTTCTATAGGTTGGGTTAGGTTTTCTATAGGTTAGTTGTTCACTATTTTATATTTGTCTGGTTTTTTTAATAGGTTGGTGATATTTGTTGGGTTTTTAATAGGTTGGTGATATTTGTCGGGTTTTTTAATAGGTTGGTGATATTTGGCTGTTTTTAATAGGTTGGTGATATTTGGCGGTTTTTTAATAGGTTGGCGAAAGCCATTCGTCCCAGATGGGGCTTAAAAGGGACCTTGGAGGTAATATTTTCCCTTCATCCCTTGTGGCTTGATGGCCAATTGGCTAGCCCTCTAGCCTTTGATACCATAGGCTTCAGGTTCGAATCCTAGCGGTGGCATGGATGTTTGCTAGGGGTTCGGAATCCACGTTAAGCTGTAGGCCTCGGTCTAATGAGCCCAAAGTGTGCAAAAAATGACCGTAGAGCGACAAGCCAAACTAAACCAAACTCTAATTGGTGGGTTGTTCGTAGCACACATAAGTATCTAATAGCCTGTCTTATCAGATAATTTATTGCAGACAGATTAGAAAATTAGAATGTGTTCCTTTTCGAAATTGTTCCATCTTATGGCCATTTTACTTATAAAAATTATGATAGATAATATTTTGAAGGATTTTCTGATTTTGATGAAAGTTTAAGTCATGAAAAATGATTTAACTCTAGTTTAATGCAAAAATAATTTAAATATTACGAAGAAAAAAGTGGGTTTTTTTACCCCCATGTTTTCTAATTTATTGCAGATTAGGAAACAGAATCTTTTTTATTATCATGATGGCTTTGTTGCAGGATCGCGTTTGTATATTTTGTTATGTATTTCAGATTGTATATTATTATTGCTTAGATTATATTTATTGCTCCAAAAAATGCATTCCATTTTAAAATTGCGCTCAATAAAGTAGATGTACTTTTGTTTGTTATAAAATAAAAAAAGTCTACTTAGAAAAAAATTTTTTTTTTTTTTTTTTTTTTCCTAATGCAGCTGGCAAACACTTAGACAGTTGTCTTAGATGCCTTAAGCCAAGCACTGCACCGACGTTACTTACTTAGCACTAACCAGGGAGGGGGGTATAGCTTGAAGATAAGCTACAGACGCGGAGTAACAATATCCTCGCAACGCTCTACAACCGTGTTAGACCGGGACCTACGGTTTGAAGTGGATTCCGAATCACTACAAATATCTATGGCGTCGCCGGGACTCAAACCTGAAACCTGAGGTATCGAGCGCTAGACACTCGACCATTCAGGCCCCTACTGAAAAAAAAAAGAGAATTTTCTTTTAGGCATGGTTTTTTGTTCATGGTTATTATAAAATAGAACCAAATACTGCTGTTGTTTCTTTTCCCACTTCGTCGACAGCACCAAGAACCCGTTTAGTCTCATGGAAGGAGGAAAATGAGGTAGCGGCTTCTATTGTGATGGATGGTAGAAGTCTGATTTGGCTCCGTGAGGCTGAAGAAGGAGGGAAGTGTCTTCCATGTGGACTTTTGGGGGACATACCTCACATTTGCGTATCGTATGGGGGGAAAAACCTGGAAAACACCAGCCAGGTAGTTCGACTCACGAGGCAAGATCTTGAACATCACAAATGCCATCGAGTCTCCTCGTTTTTTTGAAACAGTGTCAACATCAAGTGGATTGAACTTCAGCCCTAATGCTCACCAACGGCGCGTTGCCACTGAGCCACGAATCGAGCTGAACCAATAACTAAAACATATATTAAATTAATGTAACATAACTTCAGTTAATATTATTTTTTATATGCAAATTAAATATATATTTGATAATTTTCAAGGGTTTGTGTAAGTGTGTGAGCGTGAGTATCGTGATATGCTAGGTCCACACTTGAAACACCATACCGAGCTTTCATTTGTGATCGTTGCGAATCGAAAACAATGCCTGTTATCTCACTCGGTGAGCGAGTGAGTGGCCGTCTTTTTTGCCAGCCGTCTTCTTATGCGGATAAAAAAACTGACTTCAGGCAGAGCGATATTTCCTCTATTCGAATTCACAAGGATCGGGCCAGCGTCTAAACCTTTCGAGTTACGTCCTAATTGTAGAGAATCGGTTTTTAATCATTAAATATATGGGTATAGCTATGGCCAGAGTAGGATAGCGATGTCCTGGATCACTTTTAATATTTCCTATTGGTTTATTTATTTATTTTTTAAAATTGTTTTTCACATGCTATTCTTATTGGTTTATTTAAATTACTTTCACGTGTCTTTTTATTAAATTTCTTTCGCGTGCTGTTTTTATAAAATCGTTTGGAATTCTCTATTTTTTTATTCAATTCCTTCTAGTAGCTCACACTTTCCCTATATATATCTTATTCAAATTTTGAATCGTTCATATTATTGCCCGATCAGGTCGTTTATTGCCCGAACAGGATTTATTGATGCGTTTTCTTTGTTTGTTTAAGATTGCTTTTATGCGCCACTGAGTCACTTTTAAATGACCTCATTGATGCATATTGATACTTTTTATTCATCCCCTCGATTTCAAATATACTTTTTTTTTTTTTAACTTGTAGTGGATGACACTGGATATTAATACAGTTTTCACAAATATTAATTAAGTAATTAAATTTAATTCATTAGTTTTAGTTTTTTTTTTTTATTTAAGTTGCATATATCTACCCATAGATGGCGCGAGATAAACTTAAAAAAATGAGTGAAAATTATTTATAAAGGACTTTCTGCAATAGAGTGAAAAAAAGTAGGAATTGACTTTAAATTTTTTTTTTTATATTACTTGTTTTTATTAAAATTTTTCACTTGTTTTATTATAAAATATGGAATTCTAATTTTTTTTTTTTTTTTTTTTAATTCTTTCACGTGATTTTATATAATCGTTTGAAATTCTACATTTTTGAAATTTTTTTAACATTTTTTTCACTTGCTTTTTTATAAAATTGTTAGTAATTCTATATTTTTATAAAAAATTTCTTTCACATGCTTTTTTATAATACTGTTTGGAATTAAAATTTTTTTTTTTTTTTTAAATTTCTTCCACGTGTTTTTATAAAATCGTTTGGAATTCCATATACTTTTTATTTTTATTAAATTTCTTTCACTTGCTTTTTTATAAAATCGTTTTCAATTATATTGTTTTTTTTATTTATTTTAATGTGTTTATTTACTTATTTATCATTTTTGAAGGACAAACCGATGAACATAATTTATTGCCCGAACAGGATTTATTGATGCGTTTTCTTTGTTTGTTTAAGATTACTTTTATGCGCCACTGAGTCACTTTTAAATGACCTCATTGACGCATAAATAAACTATAAATAATCTGTAAATCACTTTTAAGTGACCTAAGTGACTCTTTCTAGATGAGCACAATTGATTGTGATATCAAAGCAAACCAGACTCTTAGTTGAAGTTGTTAGCGTTATTGATTCATACTTACACCTGTGAATCGTTTTTTTCTAAAATGAAATTGACCAAACACAAAACACGCTCAAACATAACGGAAGCAACACCCATTACGATGTGCAAATACCCAAATTGAGATCGATTTGCAAAAGCTAAGTGAAAGAGTGGAGAAACAAATATCGCACTAGTAAAATAAATATTTTTTAATTATTTCATTTTTTTTATTTCGTTTATATTTATTCATTATTAGTATTGTATATTTTTATACAATGTGCATTTATTATTAATATACTATCGATGTTTACACTTAAGAATAACAGTAAACACACACACAAATAACTCATTATTTTTCAATTTTTCATTCCAAAAAATGTCTATAGTGGGTCTAAATCTAATAGGGGGATATATAATTTTATATGCCGGCCCGCGGAATTAGGATGCATTTCCAAAGTGGCCCGCAAGATCATTTGGGTTGGCCATCCCTGGCCTAAATAACAATATCAAGTTGAAAATTATGCGAGTTAAATATTTTCTTTTTGCAAATCTTCTGTAAATTATGTAATACTGATACGATTTTTTTTTTTATTTTTCCATAACAAACGGATTTTAGAAAAAAAAATATTAAATTTATCAGATTTTTATTCAAACTGTCCATAAAATTGACAAGGAATTATCATGGCATTTTGCATAAAGAAAAAAATATTATATTTAAAAAATCGTGTATATATATATATTATATATATATAGAGAGAGAGGGAAAGAGAAAATGCCGAATCTGAAAATATTAAATTATTTGCCATTCAAAAAATTTTAATTGATACATGTATAAAATCAAATGGGCCTGAATGGTCGTGTGGCTAGCGCTCTGACGCTCGGTACCACAGGTTTCGGGTTCGAGTCCCGGTGGTGCCATGGATGTTTGTACTGGTTCGAATCCACTTTAAGCCGTAGGTCCCAGTCTCATATGACTGTAAGAGCGTCACGGAACAAAAGTCAGACTTCTACCTACGGATGATCCATCACAACAGAAACTGCCCAACTTTCCCTCTACCCATGAGTAAATCACTCATGGGATGTCCGTCCGCACTGCTGGACATTGAGGATTAGTCATATCACATAAAATCAAATGATAATTTGTTCAATGATAATTTCAAATGATATAATAATCAAATATTATATCATTTGAAATTGATATAATATTTGATTATTTAAACGTTATATTTCTTAGCAGATTATTATGTTGAGTTATTTCTGTTTGTTATATTCGAATTTGATTTCTTATACAAAATTTTAATCTACAATAGTAATGATGAATAAATAAATTTTAGAAAGATTCTTTCCTGAAAATCATCATCAGCAATTCCATATAATTATTTTATTAATAAATCAGTATTGAGGACCTTAAAATATTTCCTAGCGATTTGAAAAATAAAATTATTTTCTCCTTTATAAACCCGGAAGTAGATGCAAGACAGCGAAAATGATGATATAGAATTGAGTGGACAGTTCAATTTAAATGAAAAAAAAAAAAAAAAATTAAAAATTAAGAAAAATATAACGGTCGGGTTATATTTTAATCAGTGATTTCACTTCCGTGTATAAATTCGCGTCAAAACACATAAATTTTCAAGAAAATTATCTGATGAAAAAGCTAGACCGTAGACTAATGGTAGACGTAGTCTTTGGATCTATAGCTGCACCGTTGATGGTAAAGCATGACGGCGCGCAGGTCCCGGATAAATGCACAGTCCCGCCTTTTTCTTCATCCTCCCTCCCCGCGAAAAGGTCTAGCGAAACCGGTACATTCCTCACTCCTTCGTCTGCTGCAACGGTACAAGGTCGTCGACACTGTTCTTGTCAGGTTTCAGTTTGCGTCCATTATCATTTGACGGAGGAGACAGCCCGTCCAAACAAGAACATGTCTCGGGATTGTTGGTAAGCTAATTCATTTAAATAATTTGATTCCATTTCATTAACTAACTAAAGTAAGTCACTGTCTTTACCGTTTGAATTCATGACTGTAGTAGTCTGCCAATGAAAGCAATCCATTCAACAGTTTTTATCACAAATTAACTTGGAAAAAGATGAATAATTTAAATAAAAAATATTCTGTAAATTAGATGTCAAGTAGTGTGGGTGGAGTTTCTGGACTGGAATGGTAAGAAGCATCTTGAGTCTTTTTTAGGTCATCCCTGTCGATTTTCTAACGGCCATTTTTACTTTCTTACAAATTTCTTTTAGCTTCTGGAATGTTAAATGAAAAAATAAATAAATAAACGAAGAAATATTTTTTATGTAAAAACGAATGAAATAAGAATTTTGACAGTGAAAACGGTTTCCATTTTAAATCAAATATAAAGCCTTTTTAAATCATTTTAAAATTAAAAGAAATAGTTTTTTATGCTAAAAACTAAATAAAGAAGAATGAAATAAGAATATTGATAGTGAAAACGGCTTTTTCGTTTTTAAAAGAATCAAATAGCTTAATTTTCTAGCGTTTTTAAAATTAAAATTCCCTTGTAATTAGTTTTTATGTTAAAAACTAAATAAAAAAGAATGAAATAAGAATATTGATAGTGAAAACAACTTTTTCGTTTTTAAAAGAATCAAATAGCTTAATTTGCTAGCGTTTTTAAATGTTTTTAAAATTAAAATTTCCTCGTAATTAGTTTTTATGCTAAAAACTGAATGAAATATGAATTTTGACAGTGAAAACGGCTTTCGTTTCAAATAGCTTAAATTGTTAGCTTTTTAAATCTTCTTAAAATTAAAATTCCCTCGGAATTAGTTCGATTAGAAGTTTCAATAAAATTAATGTTTGATGCTAGTATAATATTAATATATTTTTTTAAAATTAAAAAGTTATTTTTATGTAAAATTTTTCATCCGATCCTTTATTAAAAATAAACAAAAATCGAAAGTTTTGAATTCGAAAAACACACACAAAAAAATCGTTTCCATTATTTTTAAAGCTATGCACGTATTAGCAATAATATTGTTTACTATAAATAATCATTACCTTAAATTGTCATTACACGTTTTGAATTATGCAGTTCCTAAAAAAAAATGTATATATATGTAATGCTAATTTTGTTAGATCTATGAATTAGAAAAAAAATAAATAATAGTAATAATAATACTTATTTTTAAAGGATGTTTGAGTTTTTACAAAATAAAATATGAGATTAAACTTCATGAACAAGCATTAATAAATTTTATGAATAACTTTACATGTTTTTTGTTTTATTTTATATTAAATTCTAATTCTTTGAATTTTCATGCAGAATGAAAAACTGAATTTATTGTGTTAACATTTTTAAAAAAGTTATTTTTATATTAGTGAACAAATTATGTATTTTTGCTATTTATTGTTTTATATTTTTGAATCTTCAATTCAAAAATGCTGGAATAAACAAATAATTGTAACTAAAAAAAATGAAATTTTTATATGCATATTTATTTATGCTGAACATTATCAAAATTTCAGTTTTTTAATTTAATTTTGAATTATGTATTAATTATATTTTACAGGTACAAGAAGGAGAGAAAAAAATTAACTACCTAAGAATTATGCTTTGTCATAGTTCGATCACCAATATCTTTTTTCTTTTTTTTTAATGGTAAATATTTAAAAATTTATTTTATTAATTTCTATCTGTGCCAAAGGAAGGTTCATGGGTAACCTAGATCAAAACAATATTTCCTGCCTCTTTTCCCACCAAATTTTTATTTGTACTTGATTTTATATGTATTTTAATGGCCTTATATATATAATTTAATTAAAGTTTCCACTTCCCCAAAAAAAAAAAAATATTCAATCTTTCTGACCAATTATGATGCTAAACTTGCATGCAATATAATTAATATTTAAAATATTGCCTCTATTGCCATAACTGACTAATTTTCCAATTGATTTAGTGAGATTGTTAAACATAAATCATCCATCATCATTGGCGCAACAGCCCCATGGTGGGGCAAGGCCCGTCTACCTACTGGCAGATTTCGAAAGATGAGATGTCTTCTTTTTTTTTTTTACAAGGTAGGGTTGTCAGCCCTACGCCCAACACTCTACAGTCATGTTAAACTGGGACCTACAGTTTAAAGCACTACACACATCCATGGCACCGCCAGTACCGAGCTCCAGAGGGCTAGCCACTCGGCCAGTCAGACCCCAAAACATAAATAACTTTTTATAATTTTAATTGTTTACTGTTTAGTAAACCCCCTCCTCCCATCCTTCTTGAATCAGTCCCCTTGAACCTTCTTAACACATTCCATCTGCCCTGATTTCTTTATTTTCATGTACAATATTGTTGTAAATTAATATTTAAAACTTTAGATAAATTTTAAAGTAGTTTTTAATATATAAACATTAATTGCATATATTTTTAAAATTAAAACTAGGTTATATCTCCAGAAAATGTTTATATTCTCTGCTTATTCTATAAAATGGGATATAAAATTAATTATGTTTTGTAATTAAATGCATTTTCTTAATATAGATGTGTTGATATGCTTTTCTGAGAGAATTTAAATGAATTGATTATTGCAAAAAATTATGATGTGCCAAATATTTATAGAATCATAAATATTCACACATTGAAAATTTCATACATGTACATCTATGCAGAAATGGCATGCTTTTGTATATGTGAATTACTTTTATAGGTTATTCAAAAGGCTTTGAATCATTTTACTTTATGAAACATTTAGTTGAGAACTAGTCATATGTTTATTTTGTTTTAAAAATTTAAATTCATTAAAAAGGCTATGATATTTAAGAAATAATAAAAATAACACTTTATTTTCTATGGAAAGAATGGAATTTTTAACCTTCTCTAAAATTAGTCTCTGTTGATATAAAAGTACTCATATTGAAAGTAATGATTTTTTTTGTATTACCATTACCAATTTTATGAATAATTATCATAAGCATAATTATATCTAAATGTTCTTGAACGTGATAAGTCCAAAATGCATTTATTATATTATTGAATCGATAATAATTTCTGTCACAAACTACTAACTGAATGTTTATATACTTATATGCAATATTGATTTTTTTCTGTTAACTAGACCCATTTCTCGTTTAATTTGAAGTATTATTCAGAATATTCTTGTTATTGAGGTCGTGTTTTTACTGTGAATTATCTAGCAAAGTGTCAATGCATTTTAAAATAATACAATATGTGCGCTAAAATAGAATAAAATTAATAATATGAAAATTTATTAACAAGAACTTTTTCTTTTGCCACAATTGGTTTTCAGCTATTTGTGACAATTTTTTTAATTGTTCTGAATAATTTTTAAGCTAAGACATCAATATTTTGAAATTCAAAACATCACAGATGAAAATGTTTTTTATTATTTATTTATATATTTTTTTATTGCTGTGAAGTTTATAAAAGCCATGAAATTCTTGATGTTAACTTGTCAACATTTTATTTTTGGCGAGAAACTGAACTAGCTAACACAGTTCTAGCGGGCGTAATTTATATATAACTAGAAGACCCGCCACGCGTTGCTGTGGCTTTCTTGTATTCGTTCAATTATTAGATACTATAACTGGTATTGTTAAGGAAGTGATTGGTAAAGAATGATGAAAAGATCAAATTAAGTTTCAACGAATAGAAAATGTTTAATTTTTATTAATTTATTGAATGAGGTAGATAATTTTGATTTTTAAGACTGTTTTATAATTATTTTACGTAATATAATTTTTAATAATCATTACTTCCATTTAACTAAGAACTAAGCGATGAAATATATTTCTTGT
This sequence comes from Caerostris extrusa, assembly GCA_021605095.1. Taxonomy (NCBI): domain Eukaryota; kingdom Metazoa; phylum Arthropoda; class Arachnida; order Araneae; family Araneidae; genus Caerostris; species Caerostris extrusa. The sequence continues at coordinate 73,207 of BPLR01002039.1, forward strand.
TAGTCTGTCTTTCTCGAAATAAATAAATTCGATGGTTTTCGAACACGTGAGCATGCAACATACAGCTGCCCATGGGAGAAACACGGATTCTGAGGTTAGATTTTTTTTTTGGTGGTCGTTTACTGAAAATGATAATTGAAAAAATACAATACAATTAAAATAAAATCGGGATATAATAAGAAAAGACTTTTAAAAAAATTCACAATAAAATATAAATGCAAACGATCGTTTAAGGTACACGAACACCTTCGAAGGAATTTTTTTTTAAATTTTTATCTTTGTACACATTTTGGATTGTGAATGTATCTAAAAACTAATGATTTCACATAAAAAATTTCATTATATTTTTTAAAAATTTTTATAAGCTAAAATAAGGGTAAAAATGGCCAAATATTGATACTGTTACAAAACCTGAAATCAAATCAATATTTTTTTAATTTCTAAGTTTGTACTAACATTTTACAGTGTATAGACCTCTGGTAAATTTATATCTTTATTATTTTGTGCTAGTTTAAATGCTGTCGACACAAAAATTCTTCCAAAATTTGCATGTAATTTCAAGTTTAACAATTGAAATAAAAAAATATTTATGTAGATAATCATTTCAGAGGTCTATTCCCTGTAAATATTTATGAAAAACATAAATACATAGTTTTGTAGCATTTTGATCAAAATTACTTGTGTTATGGTGTTTCACATGAAAACAAAAAGCATAAAAATTCATTCTGAGAAAAAGCTAAAAAAAACTTTTAATTAGATATATTACTTTTAAAAATGTTGTAAATATATTAAAATGCCATTGAATTATCAAGTTCATAGTCTTATTTATAAAAAAATATAGTTTTTTTTTTCCTTAAAGCTGTAAATATTTTTCTGAGCTTTGTTTTGAAAAAGTTAAAATTTGCTCGACAAACTTTTTTTTTTTACAACTTCTTGCTATTTGCAAAGGCTTTTTTAATATGAAATGACCTGAATTTAAAATATTTAGCCATTTTGCAAGTGTTTTGATTAAATATATTCAAAACCTTTGAATTTCACATAAAAATATCAACTTTAACTATTCTTTATACAATTAATTATTTAAAATATGGATAAACATTGCAAAAATGTGATATTGTTGCAAAATTTTATAATTCAAAAATAAATAAAACATGAATAGTCTTTTCCTTTGCAAGTATTTTATGCTGGGAATATCCTTATGTAGGTAATATACTGTTTTCAAATTTATAGCTCAATTATTTATACATTTTTGTATGCTTAAAGTTTGTCGACACAAACTTTTTTACAAATTTACAAAAATTCTTAGTTTAAAAACTAAAATAAAAATAATTTATAAATTTAGGTCAATTTCCATGTTCTATTACTTTCATACATTTAAAGAAAACTTTTACATGAAGTTTCAAAGCATTTAGAACAGAAATATTTTTATTGTGATGTTTTGAATGAATACAAAATGCATAAAAATTCAAATAAGAAATAATTAAAATTAACTTTTAAATATAAATAAAAACAAATGTACATACATAAAAATGTTATTGAGCTTTAAATTCTCCTTTATTAATATAAACACTTATTTATTTGTTTTGTTTTCTTTAAATAACTTCCAACTTAAAAGTACCATTTATCAATTTTTCTTCGACAATATTCAAATCACTCAAATTTATAACTCAAATTCTTTGTTTTTCAAATAACAAAAATTAAAAAAAAATGTCCTTGATTTTCAACTTGCAACTATTATAATACCTTTTATAAAATTTTAATGTTATCATTATATCAAATAATTGCAGAGTTTACTTCATTTCACACTTTTCAAAAAATCCTTAAAATTCATCATCTTTCTTTAAAATTATATTGTCTATATTATATTATCTTGTTAGATCACATATCATTTTAGAATTCTTAATCAAATACAACACATGTTGACACACTTTAAGCATAGAAAAGTTCAATGTTTTGATTCACAACTTTTCATTCAATATATTTTATTCAAATTCACACTTAGAAAATAAAAAAAAATATTGATAATCAAATCAGGTAATACTTACATTCATTTGATTTATTTCTCATAGAAATAATATAAATTTCATACAATATAATTTTCACAAAATTTAAAGTAGTACATAAAACAATAATATTCAGAACATGAGAATTTTACGGTTATGTAGTACAGGCATCGAGACACGACGCCATCCTTTTATTGTGGTATGTCTTTTCGTCTGTGGTGGAAACAAACTTTTTACTCCGACGATGAAATTAGTTTAAATAAGAATTCTGCAATTAATTATCGAAATAGCAATAAAATAGTCATTATATTGTTCGAAAAATGAAGCTACGAATTCCTTTAATTGCAGTATTGCAACCTAAATAAATTGGCTGAAAATTCAGGGTTGCAAGATTGGCGCCTTCCTCAATGGTTGATTTTTAAACGATTGTTGCCACTACATTGGTTTGCCAAAGAAATTTTAAAAATATTTAGGGTGGGCCACCCCTTATCACTTAGGGGTTTGAAAAATAGATTACGACCGATTCGCAGACCTACCAAATATGCACAAAATTTTCATAAGAATCGGTCGAGCCGTTTCGGAGGAGTTTGGCAACAAACACTGTGACACGAGAATTTTATATATTAGATTTAGATGAATAATGCTGATTGAGTATGTAATGATTGAACATATTTTTTAATCAATACTTTCATTTTAAGTTTATTCAATTCTTACTGTTTTCTAAAGATAAAAGTTATAAATTATTTTTCCTATATTTTTGCTTATATTAAAATATAGAAATTTATTATGTAAGAAAGCACCAAGAATTGATTTTATCAGGTTTTATTTTTTGTCTTCTTCCTAATTGACAAATGAATGTACTTTTTAGATATTAATTAAAATTAATATTTTATATTATGGAATCTTAAAATATTTTTCAGGAATTGATGATAAATTGGAAACTGAAGGGCATAAATGTTTAATGTTACACATTTAAATTTTATTTGAAGTTTTATGAATTTTTGTTTATTAATATTTAATTCTCTGTTTTCTTTTATGGCAGCTGACAATTTTAAATTTATGATGCCACCTGACCATTTATCAGTAAAAAGAACTAATGTTTGGAAACTTGACTTATAAAAGAATTTTGGGTTGTCTTCATAATTCCATGTCATGAGTTTTTAATGTGTTATTTTTTGTTTGTTTGTAAAATATAAATAAGATTACGATAAAAATTTTTAAATAGTGTGAAATGTTCATGCAAATTTCTTTACAACTGTCATGATTTTCAAGATTTTAACTTTTCATTATGTTAGGATGCGTTTTCATATTCAATTCTAAAAGCTCAGTAAAATTCAATTTTTAAAATCTTTTTAAAAGCGTTAAGTCAGAAATAAAATTAGAATTAGTGATAAATGCAACACTTTTATCTTTGGAGTACCATTTAACTTGTTTAAATAGTTTTTATTTTGATTATAGCAGCAGTTCTTCCTAAGTGTGTTATGTAGTGTCGCAATAATTTTCTTGCTTGTGTATGTGAATGTTTACTATAGCGTGCTGTTTATCTCTTTACCTTATATATCTTTACTTGTAATGTTTTAAGTAGTTATTGAGTATTTGTGTGAATAACGATAATTAACTCTACCAAATGAAGTAGAGTTCAATTACATAATCGCTATGACCCCCGGTGACGAGACTATTCTAAACAGGATTTCTCACTTTGTATTAGATGTATTAAGCACATTTGCTTTTGAAAGTAGAATGCTGCCTATCAATTATGTTATTATTTTAATATTGTAATGTTGCTTATTCATTATTTTAACTATGTAATTAAAGTATTATTGTCATCTACATTTAATATATATAATTTAAAATTTTGTTTGAAAAAATATGCACATAAATGTATGAATTTGGTTTTGTTCATTTTCATGAATTAAAAAAATGTGCATTTTTCCAAGTAATTTTTTTTTTTTTTTAATACTTTGAATGAGTGTGTTGTTTTATAATAGGAAGAAATGATAAAATATTGCCATACTTTGTCAAATTATAACCACCATGACAGAAACAAAATTTGTTTCACAGCTATTAATCCACCAGATTTGTTATGAATGGGTCATAAATGCCTTTAGAGTATCAACACTTTTATACATTCTAAATGGTTAGTAGGAAGCACCCATTTCAAATCGCAAAAGTGTACGTGAAGCCTTATAATTAATAGCATTGACAGTATAATATATATTAATTTTATAATATTTTTTAAATTACAGGGCATTGTCATAATAGGAAATACAAAATGTTTTTTGTCTGTAATAATTTATTCTAATACTATTTCATTATCAAAATTTTTTCCCTTTTACTTTTTAAAGTGAAGTGAGAATTTTTTTCTTTTTTGTTCTTACTTACTTATTATTTAAATTGTGAATTGAAAAATTTGTTCAGTGCAAGTTTGGATTTCAATGTATTTATTTGAATGATTAAATTAGAAAGATAAAAAGTAATGTCATTAAAACAATTTAGAATTAAAGGTTATCATAAGGTTTCACCAAGAATGGTAAACAGAATGGAATTTTTTTTTTGTGGTTGAATTGTTATGAAAACACTGCCAGGTTGCTGACTCATCCAATACTTTGTTTTAAATGCTGATGCTTAATGAGCATAAATTTTACAATAATTCATTTAAAACAATATTCATACTTATATTGAATGCTTCAAATTGTTAATGTTGCAGTTAATTTACAATCCTTTTCTCTCGCATGTATTAGTGCTGCACTTTTTGAATAACTGCACTTATCAAGGCTGTTTATGACAAGAGTATAAGAATTGTTATTATTATATGACTAAATAGTCATACATGTTGGAAACTATTTCATATGATAAAGTTTTTCTTTTACATCTAACAAATAGGCACATTTTTACAAATTGCAAAATTATAATTATGGTAATTTAATTATGCAATTTTGATTATTGCAATTTGTAAAAATTAGTTGCATTAAATATTTTAAGTATATGTTTATAAATGCACAGCCCCCATTCTTTCTATATATTTCAACATTTTGTTTAATATATTTGTAACTGAAAAATTATTGCATTTGAACACCTATTCACTATTTTTTTGCAATCCAATTGGATGAAAGCACCACTTTAAAAGAAATATGTGTATGTGAAGCCTTGTTATTAATTATTGTATGAGTTATTAAAATGTGGCTTATTTCATGAATGGAAAATTGTTTCATTATTTTGAAATACAAAAATCCTTATTTTAGATTCGTTTATAAAAATTATAATTTTATTAAGTGATGGAGCATTTCTGAAACATTTAAACCCCTTATCTTAATGCAAAATAAATGAAGAGTTACTATTTGGTAATATCAAAACTTTAATGAACAATTTGTACTAGTCTGAAAAGTTAATTTTCAAATGACAAGATTCTTGTATGTCGTAAGTGTTCATGTCTTGTTATCCATGAACTGGCATAAATATACCATGCTCTATTCTAGATGGGTTTGTCGCTCTACGGTCATTTTTTTGCACATTTTGCACCGGGACCTACAGTTTAACGTGGATTCCAAACCACTCACAAACATCCATGTCACCATTAGGATTCGAACCTGAAGGCTGTGGTAGCAACGGCCAGAGCTCAAGCCCATTAGCCATCAAGCTGCATTCAGTTCTAGATGCATTAACATGTGGTGCCACATGATCCGTTCAGCACAAGTGCAAATTATTCACTCAATAAATAATGATCTACTTTGAGAAGGGACTGTTCTCTTTAAAAAAAATTATAATAAAACATGAAAATAAACATTTCAAATTTAGCATGAAGGCAAATATTTTTGCGTTGATAGGATCTTTATTGCTATTTGCATTTGAACATTTTTGTGAGGTATGAAATATATTTATATTTGAGTGGTACATAATTAATGGTACGGTGAATTTATCTGACATCTATTGAGTGTTGACTCTTATATAAATAAAAATGCCTGGAGATATAGGGTTTAATGTTAAAATGTCTTACCAAGGTTTCACCAGGAATGGTAGTTGACTGGTTTTGGGAATGAGTTGGTTCGGAAACACTGCCAGGTTGCTGACTCTTCCAATAGGGTGTTTCAGAGAATGATGCTTCACAAGCATCTATTCGACTCATTTTTAACAAATTATAATGGATTGATAGTCTGCTTGAAACTAAAAACAAGATGGCAGTTAATTTATGATTTTTAGCTCTTTTTTTTTTTATTTAATCTGTAGATTGCACTCTCTTGATGGCTGCACAAAGTTTGGTTTAATGTTTTTGTCTTATTAAGGTTCAGAAATAATTGAAAATGCTCTATCGTTTTTACTTGTTTACAAATGTAAAGCATTGTCTTTTGCTTTTTTTCATTTAAAAGATGCACCCATTGTATGTTGCTTTATAGTTAAATATATTGTTTAAATTCAAATAAAAATAACTTCTGCTTATGATTCTAATAAAAAAAAAAATTGTTGATGATGCTGAAGTCTGGATTATTTTATCATGAAATTTAACGAAAAACACAATCAACACATTCTCATTATATACATGTATTAACATAAGATGTCATAAAATTTTCCATCTCCATTCAATTTTATTTATTAAAATTAGAAATGATAGAAAAGTAATTTAATGATTTATTCACTTTGAAATAGTGTTTTTCAATAATTGTATGTTATTAAAAATGCTGCAATAAATCCATTGTTTATAATTTACAAATTAAAATAGTTATTAATACATTTTTTTAATGTTAAACCTAAGTCGATTCATTAAATTACTTAATTGTTACAAAATTATATAATTTGAAGTTCTCTAGCTTTATTAACTTTTTTACATATTCTAGTAAACATTTTCTCAAAATATGGAAAGTGATGAAAAGAAAAAATAACTTGCAACTTTTTAAATTGAAACATTGTAAACTGAATAGTTATATTTTGGAGGTTAAAATATGCAAAAATTATGAACATAATTATTTAAATTTGAAACTTCTAATTAATAAATCTTAACAATTATGTGATAAAATATATTAGTTATTGATATAATCAATAACTAATATAAATAAATATATTTTAGCACATAATTGTTAAGAATTTATAGTGTTAATTTCTGAAATAAGTATTGCAGAATAAGAATCGAAATAGATAATTTCATATTTTATGCATGAACTCATGCAAGAAATATAAAATGAAACAATACTTTTAAAGATGATAGATGCCTAGCATTTTATATTTAAAAAAAGTGAAAATTATGTCTAGTATTATAAGCAGCTAGAAATAATGGATTCTATAAAAATATTCTCTTCTCTTTTTTTTTAAAGGATTTACAAATGGAAAGGAAGTTTTGTTATGTGGATACTAAATCATGTTGTGATAACACAAACTTTTCAATTAATATTATTACCGTCATCTTATCCTTGCATTCCCTTATGAGAATATGTATATCAAAAATAGGCATCATAATATTACTATTGGTTAGAATTTCTCCCCTTAAAAATCTGGCTTCAGAAGCATTTGCAAGAAATTGAAGTGATTTCTACAACCTGCCCATTTTAGTATGGTATTTCTAGGTTCTCTAAAGTATTTTACATTAGGGGCAATCTCCCAGTAATATTTCTTACTTACAGCCTGAGTAAAAACTTGAAGGCCAGTAAAAATTTTTGAGAAAATGTAAAATGAAATAAAAGGAATTCAAATAATATTAATTATTAAAGTTCATTGATAAGAAATAAATGCTATAAACATAATTTGTAAATACATAATTATGAGAAACATGTGGTTATTTACAAAGTTAGTATTTCTGCCTGAGTAAAAACTTTAAGGCCACCAGTCATTTTTTAAAAATAAATATAATATAATCGTAATTACCATTGCAACTACTAGCTTGTGACAATGCTGCAATTTTCATATTTGTCATACGTTTCTTCAAGTATTGGTGATCTTTGTGAAGGTGGCGGGGTAAGAAGTTAACTGATCGTGAAAGAGGACAGATTGAAGCTTTGTCTTCAACAGGAATGAGTAGTCGTGCTAGTGCGATAAAGATAGGAAGATCAAAGACTGCAGTCAACAATTTTTTAAAATTGAAAGACAATTATAGTAAAAAGAATACTGGGGGAAGACCTAAAACTTTGTCCTCGCGTGATGAAAGAAGAGTTTGCCAACTTGCATCTACTGGAAAGTACTCAACCAGGAAACTGATTCCGACGGCAGATTTAAAAGTTTGTCAAAAACGATTTATAACACAAATAGAAGGTCTGGAAGGTACACTTATACAGCAAAACTGACTAAGCCTCAGTTACTGCAGAGACACAAAATAGAGCATTTGAACTTTGGCCAGAAAGTCATGACCTGGGGCAACCAATGGATAGAAATTATTTTTCTGACGAAAAAAAATGGAATTTGGATGGACAGATCTGGAATTTCTACTGGCATGATATACGAGATGAAAAAGAAATATTCTCCAAGCGCCAATTAAGTGGAGGGTCTGTCATGACTTGGCGCTGTTTTTCTTACAATGGTGTGGGTTCAATTGCATTCGTTTCAGGTAGAATGAATTCACAAGGATACCAAAATGTCCTAACAAATCATCTTTTGCAAATGCTGAATGTCTTGCTGGAGAAAATTGAAAATATCAGCAAGACAATGCACCTTCCATTTGAGTAACAGCATAAAAAATTGGTTCCAAGTCACAATGTTGAAACTGTGAAATAGCCAGCTAGATCACCTGACCTCAACCCAAATCGAGAACCTTTGGGTTGACTTAGCAAAGAGTTTATGCAAATGGGAGACATTTTACATCAACAACAGAGCTGAAATCTACTATCGAAGATGAATGGTATAAAACCGACCCCACCCTTTGTCAAAAACTCGTTTCATCCATGAAAACAAGAATATTTGAAGTAATTCGAGTAATGGCTCTAACACAATCTTCTAAGAATTTGTAATTTTTTTCTTATATGTTATTTTCTATGTTAGCCTTAAAGTTTTACTCAAGCTCAAATATTCATCTGTGTGTTCTGTAATATTTTCTAATAATAAAATATTTGCAAATTAATTTTTTCTACTTTTTTTACTTTTATTTAAGCTCAATAATTATCAATAAAATGGTATTTTAATTCCTCAGTTTAAATGTTTCCATTTTCTCAAAAATGTCTACTGGCCTTAAGGTTTTTACTCAGACTGTATATTGAAGAATATAGCATGTTGCTATGGGTAGGATGTATTTTTTTTTTATTTCAATTTATATAGATATTTCACTCATCAATGATATAAATCATTAGTTCCTTTAAATAATTCATATATGTCAAAAATAGAATATCTCAATATTTGGCACATTTTTTCTACCATAATTTTGAATAATCTTACTATTTATTAAGACTTCCAATTTAAATGTTTTCTTTTTTTCAATGAGAAGTTATAAAAGTAAGTATTAAATGGCAAGTATATATAATCAGCTTCAGTAAATAAAATTCATTCACTTTTATATCAGAGATAATTTGGCAAGTTTTATATTGATGAGATAAGCTCCTTTCTTCATTGTTAACATGGATGTCAGAAAAATAGATTTTAATGTGAATAATCAATCAATAGCTTGTTTAGTATTGCATAATTAGTAAAAAAAGAGATACAATATATACTGCTGTGTCCAAAAAGTAAGACCCATTTTCAATTTAAAACTCCGGGCTTATGGAAATTCAATTTTTTTTTTTTTTTAGGTTGCTGGCATTGTCATTTTACACCTGTGTGAAATTTGATGTCAAAAATATTCATGAGTGTTTGATATACGGTTGCCATTGTGAGACGCTAAAACTGATTCCGGCGATTTTGAAATGTCAGAATTAATTGAGCAAAGAACTTGCATTAAATTTTGTTTGTTGAAATGTATAGAATGTTGCAGAAGGCATTCCTATATCGGAAAGAAATGTTTAGAAGTGGTATAAACAGTTCAAACAAGGCAGAGAACATGTTGAAGACGAAGAGCCCTCTGGTCGACCCTCAACCGACGAAGCTCGCGTCCCAAAAATTCAAGATTTGGTGCCGGCAAACCGTCGATTTACAATTAGAGACCTTGCTGATGGTGTTGGAATTTCAAAAGGATCGGTCAATTCCATTTTGGGCGTCAAATCTCGATGGGTACGGAAAACACTGAATGCGCCAGCTCGCACTGCATTGATTCTTCGTGATTTTTTAGCCAAAAACGAAATCCATATCTTTCCACAACCACTGTATTCACACTGTGAGACTTCTGGCTATTCCCTAAACTCAAAAGACCCCTCTGGGGACACCATTTTGAGTCGAATGAAGAAATTCAACGTGAATTGTTGCACGCTTTGAAGGCCATCCCTGCCAATGACTTTTTAACATGCATTGAGGATTGGAAAAAAAGTTGGCATAAGTGCATTGTGTCCAGAGAGGATGAAATAAATTTGAAAGAATAAATAAAGAGTTTTTGAAAAAAAAAAAAAAAATTAAATTGGTCTTACTTTTTGGGCACAGTAGTATATTAAAAAATGTTTGGATTCAAGATGCAATACTTTTATTTTTATTAACACTGTAATTAGCAAAGATTACATAATTATCACTCTATCAGATTTATTAATCAGTTAGAACCTGATAGTAAGCAAGATTACTTGTTATCCATCATTTGCAAGCACATATAAAAAATTTCCACTCAATTTTCTCCAATTTCCAAATCAATCCCAGCAATTTTAAGTGATTGGCCTTCTACTTTGTTTATAGACATAGCAATATCAAGTCATATAAGGAATTGTAGTCTTTTGAATTAGAACAGAATATTGGATGTTATCAAGGATATACCAAGAATAAATTTTTTTCGTTAGCATCATAGAGTATTTTATTACTACTTTCATAGCCTGTTCCTCCTAACCTCACATTGAGAAACGTCGCCTTCCCTCCTAAACTCACCCCATAGCTATGAAATTTCAAACATCCAATGGAGAATTCAATTATGGCAACCTAAAGAAATTGGCAATATACTTCGGGTTGCAAAATTACTGACTTCTTAGGAGGTAATGGAATTGAGGATTAAACCTGCACATTTTTATTGGTAAAATGGTAATGCAAATTTTTTTTAATAGTTGCACTTCAGTTGTTACTGTATTTTAATTATTTTACGTCAAATAAAAATTGATGTAAAACCTAAATGGGAAATTTTTTAATGAATATTAACCCAATTTCGATTTTTTGTTTTCCCAGTTGATTTAAGGTTTTTATTAGACATACCTCTACCAATTTTTGGTGTAAAGGGTGGCTGTGCACATAATCATACAAACACAACTTTTGAGAAATATATAGATAGTATAAATTAACCTAACCCCATCTAACGTAATGACGTCAATTTATACAATAGTACAAGTATTAAAATCTCTCCTACAAACATCTGATACATGTAATTTTCTTAGAAGCTGTAAAATTATTTAATTATTAAAATAACAGCATTTATTATTTTCAACAGGGATGGCCAACTTAAAACATATTGGAGGCTCATTTTAATTTCCAGTATTTCTTTTAAAAAAGACTGCCTTTCCCTCTTTTATTCTACACAAGCTACCACAATTCTACTTTTTTTTTTTCATAGTTAGTACACTGAATAAAACTTTATTTTGATTTTTCATGACTCAAAATATAAGCTGTCAATAAAATTTGAACCGTCTAATCCAATTGTAAACCAAGTAGTGGATCAATTGCTGAATGATAGACAAACACACAATTGTTTAACGTTATTTTACTTAGGTTATCCTTAAGTATATTTAGTAAACAAACAATTAAAATTTGTATGTACAATTAATAGTTCAAGATTAATAACTAAGATTCCTATTCTGAAATGTTCTAATAATTATAAATACTATATATATATATATATATATATATATACTAGATGTGTCATCACAAAACATCGTTGAAAAGAAAAATGCAAGATTTGCATTATCAACAATAAGTATTATTTTAAATGACTACAACTCTATTTTGAAAAATTGCAAAAAATGTAGTTTAAAACACAAGTTAAATAAACAACAATTTTATTTCACATTATAAAGAAAACAGAATTTAAGAGCATTGATAAATTTTAAAGGCATACTTTTTTACAAGGTGACTGATTCAATTCATTATCAATGGATTCAATAACAACTATTTTGTTATTACTATTTTTACAGTATTTTGTGATATCGCAAATTCTTTCAGAAGGAGTGTTACATGACTGTACAGCATCACTATTGACTTTCTTATCTTTTTGTTCATTGATATCCTCCACCGACTCACTGTCAGAAGGGTTACTCGACTGGTCAGAATCTGTTATTTCACTCTTTTGTTCATCCTTTTTTAAAATATATCCTAACCGCTCAAATAAATTTTCATCCTCACTGTCGTCATCACCATCCTGTTCCTCACTGACATCCACCTCGGAGTCCTCACAGATTTCCGCTGAATAAGACCGAGTCAATTTCTCTTCATTGTTATCAGTTTCTCCTTTCAGAAGTAGAACATCCTAAAAATTTTTGTCCAAAAAAATAGCTATACTTTTTGCATGACTCATTCAATAAACATTCATCAGTTATTTTAAAAATAAGTGACAGTAAATTAACATTTTTACAAATCCTTTTTGTATTTTAATACTCTAAAATTTATTTCAACTTTTTGGTTTCTAAACATTACTTTTAATTCTTCTAATGCTGAATTTAAATAACATTTCACAATGCATTTTTTTTTATCATTATTGGTAATAAAATTAAAAGTTACTTTCTAAAGAGTATTACTGAATTTAATTGTAAAAAAAAAAAAAAAAAAATTTTAAATACGAAAATTCTTTAGAAAAAATAAAGTAATGTATTCTAGTTTTATGTGAAAAAATTGTACTATTGTACATCTTATTATACATAACCAACCATGTGTACAGAAATTTATGTACATTAATTACATACATTACTTAAGAGGATTTAACTTAGTTATAAAATTAACACACAACATTAGTAGAAACAACATGACAAGGAATAATTTGGACAATGAAATAAAAATCTAAGTATTCTATATCGTTAAAAAACATGTATTCACCTCTTTGATGTTTCTCTTAAATGTAAGTGCATTTTCAAAAAAAAATCTAAAGCAAATATACCAGGAAAACTCATTTTATTTTTTGTTCACACAGTTTGATCCAAAGTTAAAAAAACCAGCTCAATTTGATAATTCAATTATACAAAGTTGAAAATTTTAAACCATTTTGATAATTTTAATCTCAAAGAATTTGTCTTTCAGAAGCATTTTTGTAGTTTCTCATGTGTATATTAGATACTTCTAGATTTAGAGAGGAATTGTAATTCAAAGGTTAACTACAACAAATACTGATTTGAAGAACTTTTCCTACACTTTTAACTAAAATAAAATGTCTAATCTAGATGCTCTTTTTGCTTAAGAAAATTAAGAAACTTCTCATTTTCTAGTGTTTGAAGTAAATTAGATTGACAAAAATTAAAGTGAAATATACTAAACATTTAAAATTAAAAAATAAATAAATACTACTAAAAAAAAAACAAAACAAAAAAAACAAAAAAAACCGAGAAAATCTCAGTATTATTCTTAAAAAAACAACTAACAATTGAATTATTATTATTACTTTAAGAAAGTAAATTTTGGAAAATGAAAATGCACATGTTTGGTGGAACTGGTACATGGAAAAGAAAATAGGAATTTTTTACAGAATTTATATTTTACGGGTTATTATTTTATAATGAACCCCTAGTTATTCTGTGTATAATTTTAACATCTAAACAATATGTTGTCGACATCCATAGGTTGTTTATGCTATTTATAGCAAATCATCCTTACCTGATATTCCATCAAGATATTGCCAGGCCTAATATAGCCTGTATATCTTTGGACTGCCATCACACTGTTAATATTTTTTCTTGGTAAACAAAGTCCTCAGGATATGATAAGCTGCTAGATTTGAGGATCTTGAAATGCTGTAGATATGGAACAACAATTGAGGAATGCCTAGTAAAATGTTAGTGATCACGAATTTTTATCACACTTCATATGAATTGCATTGTTATGAGGGAAAGTTTCGCTCATCATTGATTGAATATACACAATGCAATCACTAGCCATTTCTGGATTCTACTCTATTTCAGTATCTGTGCATGCACTTGAAATAATGAAAAGCTCACATCCTTTTCTTAAAACTCATGTTAAGAATATGGTTTGCCAAAAACTGAAAACAGCCTGGGTGAAATATGTATAATAACAATGAATATTGTTTGCAAAATTAGAGTTTCTTCAGAGTGTCCACTCCTATTATATAAATTACAATAAATAAATATTTTCAAATGTTATACTAATGAATATGAAATGTTCATGAAGAATAAAAGGGAATTGAGGGTTTCTTGTCAGATTTAGAAAAGTTTTACAATCCTTAATCACAAAATATTTTATTTAATATTTAAAAAAAAAAAAACAACATTAAAATAAGTTATATAACTTTCGATTATGATGAAATTAGCTTATCTCAAATTTTAATGTATTAAGTCATGCTAAATTTGAAAACTGAAATTCCTGGTAATGCAAATTTAATATTAGATTAAAAAAAAAAAAAAAAAAAAAAAAAAAACTGAATGACATACCATCTCAATACGTGGCTGATCTTCATCAATAACTTCAATATCCAATTGGTCTTTAGATTTATTTTTCAGTTCTTCTTCACTATTTTTTATACGATCAAGTAAATCTAACCATTTAGGCAAGTCTAAAACATAAGGAATAATGAATTGTATTATTTGAAGGTAGAAATACAATAAAAAAATTATTTCATATAATAAGCTTTTTCATATATAAAATTACTGGAAGACACATTACAGACCTTAAATAAATATAATGAAATGCTAGCTTTAATGAAAGAAGAAATCTAAAAATTATATAGTTTTGCCACAATTGATTGCATCACATCTATGTAAACAGAGTTTTTTTCTGTGTGGGAAGGAAAAATAAACACATTAATACACATCTAAAATTTATTAAATTCAAATATGAAATAAATTAACAGAATAGAATTTGAATGAAATTTCATTAAAAACGATTTATAAGAGAAGTTGTATATTTTAAAGAATAACATATTCAGATTTAATTAAACAGTTTTCTCAAAAAAAATTAAATGTAACTTGATTTGGTATTTCTTGTAGGTTGTTTTATATGCTGGTTTATTAGTATTATGTTGAATATGCCAGTTATTGATTTTGCACATGTTGAAGCTACTGAGAGGGATCTCCTTCTCGGATCCCTTTGAATTATTTGCTTGGCTTTCACCAAATCTTGCAAAAAACGTTACAAAAAATAAATTTTCAAAAATTGGCCCAACTCTCCAAAGAAAAGCTATAGGGTAACATTCTGCTTGTACCGAACGTTAATGTTTGCTGCAATAAAAAAAAAAACTCAAATCCCTAGGAATCAAGGAGGCCAAGCAGAAGGAGATCAGGATGAAGAAAGCTTGCTTGGTTATTTTCCCCTTGTTAATTGCTTTTATCATAAGCATAATGATAAAAACTCTTTCTAAAAGGAATGCTAACTATTTAAATAATAATGATTGATTTGCATATCTAAATAAACTTAACTGCAAAGATAAATTGCAAATTGTATTACGTAAATGAAGCCAGCATTGTTAAAATTCAAAAAAAACACACTCAAGAATTCGAAAGTTAGTTCTGTTATCCATACCTCCAGGTTATCATTGATCATAGTGAACCTAATAATAATTTGTTCCAAATTCTCAAGGAATTTGATGATGTCTTTAAAGACAAAAGTTCATGTCAAATTTTCTAGGCAAATGCTAAAAATGTTTCCTAATTACAAGGAATACCTTAGAAAAAAATCATATAGATTATTTTATAATAGCTCCGAAATTCATGTAAAGGTAAAACTAAAAAAGAACTACCAATGGCGAAACTAAACTTACTCTAACAAATAAAGGTTTTGGAGTACAAAATATAGTAAAACTAACCAGAAAAAAAAAACCTCACATTTGGCAAATTACTTCAATCAGAAATGATAAGAATAAAGAAATTCTTAATTTAACTAAACTATTATACCTATGCATTAAAATTAAAACTTACAATGAGAGACCAATTCCAGTACAATACTTAAATTATAATTATTTTCATAATCCTATTAAATGTAGATTTAAGGCTAGTTGTCTTAAATGCACCAAGGAATACTCCTATAAAAAAAAATTACAAATTAAAGAAATTATCGCAGATCCCATCTGCATTTATTGTGATGGTACCAGCCATATTTGCTGCTTGGAGAGGCAATCTAAAATTTCCCAAGATCAACTGAAACTCCCAATGGACAAGCGGTATAGTTAAGCCTAGCAATGCTCCTTCCCAG
Source organism: Caerostris extrusa (assembly GCA_021605095.1). NCBI lineage: Eukaryota > Metazoa > Arthropoda > Arachnida > Araneae > Araneidae > Caerostris > Caerostris extrusa. The sequence continues at coordinate 89,583 of BPLR01002039.1, forward strand.
CAAGTAGGCTCTGCAGTTGCATTGAAAATATCTCAAATTGCTCCTCCACCTTCTTCTATCAAACAAGTTCAGAAGTTGTAACACATGACTCAGAATCAAATTCATTATCCAAGACATCCAAATTTTCCAAAACTATATATATTACAAGAGAATTTTTTTTTTCTCCAATCTTGATGGCCTTGTTAATAAACTTTATTCTCTTCAAAATAAAGCAGATAAGCTACAGGATTTTATTAATGGTCTGGTCTCCCAAAACAACCAAAATGTTGAGTAATGACTCAATTATTACCGGGCTTCCCATTTACTACTGGAATGTTTATGGACTAATGTTGAAATTATTGGAGTTTCAAGAGTTCATCAAAAACTACAAACTTGATATAGTATTGCTTCATGAAATTAATTTAAAGCCTCATTATACTCATTTTCTGTCTAAACTTCTACAGAAATAATGTCTTCAAGCATATCTATGGTGGCACTAGTATTTTTATTAAGCAAAATAATCTATATTTACATATCCCCTCTCCTGATCTCTTCTGCATTAAAACAATCATAAATTTTAATTTTCCTAATCTTCCTCTCCTTACAATTGCTTTTGTATACGTCCTAAATCTTATCACTAAATTCAATTTTGAGCACGATCTCAATATTTTGCTTTTGCATTAGCTCTATTCTTGTAGGTGATTATAATGCAGGAGAACAACAGTTTGCTCATAATGTGGACTTGGATATTTAATGTCACCTATTCCAACTTGTATTGGTATAAATTCTGCAACCACTATAGACATAGCTGTCATTTAATAACTTTAATCACTCAATTTCCTCCCTTTTAGAGGCATGGATGTTGTTAGTGGTTTGGAATCCACATTAAATTGTAAGTCCTGGTCTAATTAACCTAAAGTGTGCAGAAAAATGACTAGAGCAACAAACTAAACTCAGAACTAACTTCAGACCACAATTCAGACATTTTAAATTTCAACTTCTCTAAATTTTCAATTCCAATTATCAGACATGTCCGAACCTGCTGGTCTAAGTTTTCTTCGACACTTGATTCCATCTTTAACTACTATCCTACTGCTATTAATATCCCAGTGATCTCAATCTTGAAGTAGAAAAACTAACTAATGCAATCATTAATACTTATAAACCTGCTTCAAAACCAACTAACTCTAAGAATAATAGTTACCTTCTATGACATATTAAATCTCTTATTACGAATTATAATAGGCCAGGAAAAATTGGCAAATCTTCCATGATCCATCTGGCACATAAATTTGCACAAAGCATTCTTAGAAGTGTTATTAAGTACCGAACAAGATTCCTGAGATCATTACCTGCAATCTCTGGATTCTACTGACAAATCCGTTTAGAAAACTGCAACTAGCCTTAATAGAAAAAAAAAAAAAAAAAATCTAATATTGAAAATCTCTATTCCAGTTTCAACAATTACAGGTTACTACTGAGGAACAAAAGATGCAACTCCTAGCAGACAGTCCAGGTTTCTTGAGAATAACATTCAAAATTCCCTTACTACTAACACTGTTAATAACTCTTTTACTAAATTTAATTTCTCTGATCACTCCATTAAAATCATGCATACTAAAGCTTTTTTTTGCTCATTGATTAAATTTCTACTATTAAAAGTAATAAGGCTCCTGGTATAGATGGAATCATTAATAAAATGCTTAAACATCTGCCACTAAAGATATCTGTCATGTCATGTTACTGATTTGGTTATCAAAATTGGTACTTCCCCAAAAGTTTTAGCAGACTGCAAGGATTTTTCCTATCAGAAAACCTAGTAAAGATGCAACTTCTTCTTCCAACTACAGACCCGTTGTCCCTTCTGCTCATTAGCAATAAATTTATGGAAAGGATCAACTGCAAACAAGAAACCAGGCAAAAAGAAAATCATGATAATAAAGCAATTTAGTTTGATGGAAAAATTTTCTGCTATTCATTAACTTTTAAATTTCACTGAGGAGAAAACTATTTTGGAGGGTTTTTCTGCAAACCTGATACTTCTGCTGTGTTCCTTAATGTAGTCAAACTAATGATAACCGGACAAAATATTTTCTCATTAAAATGTTAGCATGCACAAATACATGGATGGGCACAAGAAAGTTGTTTTAGTAATATTTAAAACCATGTTTTCATTTGAATTTAGAGATATATTTAAACAATTAAACTTAAATATATATATTTCTAAAAGAAAGGGTAAGTCCCTCTATTTAATAAAAATTAAGATGATTATAAATTTAAAGAACAGATCAACTGAACTGAAAACAATATTCCAGTGCAAGATAAAGAATATGTTTCTCTTTCAATTTTTTAAAACTGAATGTTGCATTTAAATATATACATTAAGGTATACTTATGATCATTCTTTGGCGAAAAGACTGACAAGATCATTTTTTTCACAAGCAATTTAAAATGAATTAGAAAGGATTACTTATAAGCCCCTTTATACTATCTAATGCTTTATTATACAAGAAATGTCATATTTCAGTCTTTATGAGTCAGCTTAGTTTAATAACAGTTTCATTTTTCTTATGTCTAATGCCTCCAAGGCAAAATCAACCATTTATCACCATTTTACAATGTAAATATATATATATATATATATATATATATATTTTAAATAAATAACAAGAATTTTAGAGATATTTTTATAATATCTATTTTAATGTTATGGCATTCATGTTATGTGAATGAATGTTATAATATTTGAATGAAGATAAATATATTTCTTCTTTAATATATCACTGATTTTCCTCCAAAAATTTTCAATTCATTTTAACATAAAAATTAATAAACTACTGTTACATATTTGCATGATTTTTCGATTGAGCATATTTTATTAGTAAAAATCATAAAATATGAGAAATATATAAATTCTCTTTCATGTTCTCAATTTTACGCATTTGTTAACTGTAAATGTTTTTACCCTAGAAGTTTCTCCGTGTGAGAACAACACAATTTTAAAGATTTCCCATAAATTTTTGTAGTTTGCTATACTGGACAAATGCTTTCATAAAAAAAAAATATAATATACATTTTTAAATATTAAAATTTTACGAAGATTTGTAAACTGAAAAAAATGAAGTGATTTAAAGGAAAAATAAATGATTACAATTGTATTGTTTGCCTGCAATGATTAAAATGAGAAGAAGTTATGTAAAATTTTAAACTATAACTTTAGAAATGATTTTAATACTAAAACAATAGAGCAACATTTATCGCCATTCATTTTATTTGCGAGAGATAACAAAAATACTTAAGCCTCCTACATTTTTTCAATATTTGACATAATTTTTCTTGTATCTAAACAAAATAATTAATAGGACATTTTTTTCATCAAGTTTTCAATCATAACAATGAATACTTGACATTCTTATTTGAATTTCAAAACGCCATGCATAAATAAATTCTTTACTTTGGAGGTTTCCTTTAATCATTTTATTCAGATAAAAATTAACACTGTTTAAAGACAGATTCATAATTTTTTTTTCAATAAATTGAATTTCATATAGAAGCTCTTCTGACACAGACATTTTTAAACCCCATAGTAATTAAGTTTCACAATAATAAAATAATTATTTAATTAACTAATTAAATTCTCCAGACTAATTTTATTTCATAATTCATGATTTAAAAAAATAGTAGAAATTAAAAAATATCATTTACATTAAAGATAGAAAAAGAAAAAATGCACAAGGGTTAGAAGGAACAGTAGAAAATTAGGTACAGTAAAGCTTCTCATAAAATATGTGTAATTTTCCTTTCAAAAGAACCCAAGGTGAAAATTAAGGATTTTTAAGTTCCTATCTAACATTAACAAGTTATTTTGATAACCTTTATCAAAATTCATAGGATGAATTTAAAGTTATTGATTTATACTATATAATAAGATATAGCTTTAAAAAGAAAAGTACAGTGTGATATATTCAACTTACTTTTGCTTTTTCAAATTTCATCACTGGATACTTATTTTTATTTTCTATAGTATTCAGAACATGTTTTGTTGCTGTAATAATAATGCAATTTAAAAAAAATGATATACATCAAACACAACATTTTAACAAAATCTGGTTTTAATTTTAGATTTGTAAGTAAAGCAAAGTATTTATATAGATTAATTTATAGAAGTAAATTACCTTCCTTTAAACTAAATATTTAATTCTTACTAAAACATGCATAATTAATATACTTTAAATTAAAAAATTCAGTCATATTTTTCAGCTAAGTATAATAAAATAATTGCAAATGAAAAAACATTAACAGTGCAATAAAAATTTAAAAAAAAACCTATTGTATATTTACAAGTTATTCACAAAAGAAGGAATCTTTAAGAAATTAGCAATGATAATAAATTTAGCATGGAAGAGAAACCTACAAAATGGTCACTAGATATTGAAAAATATAAAAGACTCGAACTACAATTAACATTTAAGCTAAACAGACCAGGACCTACAGCTTAAAGTATAGTGTTCTGGGAAACGAACATTAAAGATTAAGGTAAAATATATTAATGTACAATTTAAGAACCAATGAGGTACTCGTGTTTAGAGAAAAAAGCTATGATAAGTACATATTCAATTCTCAAAAAAGAAGGAATCTTTAAGAAATTAGCGATGATAATAAATTTAGCATGGAAGAGAAACCTACAAAATGGTCACTAGATATTGAAAAATATAAAAGGATATATATATTTATAATCTAAATATACATATATCCTTATATATTTCAATATCTAGTGACCATTTTGCAAGTTTATATATATTTAATGACAAGTAAAGTGAACAAAACAATCTTCTTATATTAGAATTTAATACTCGAATAAAATACAGTTCAAAAATCAAACAATTCGATATCTGGCAAATAATTAAGTATGTTATGAAAAACGAACATTACTCGAACTACAGTGTTCTGGGTTTGGTTTGTCGCTCTACGATTATCTTGTGCACATTGTAAGCTAAACAGACCAGGACCTACAGCTTAAAGTATAGTGTTCTGGGAAACGAACATTAAAGATTAAGGTAAAATATATTAATGTACAATTTAAGAACCAATGAGGTACTCGTGTTTAGAGAAAAGCTATGATAAGTACATATTCAATTCTTAAACCAGAACTTATTTTAATATGGAGTCTGATTTAAATTTAAAAATAATTGAATTTCACCAGTTTAAAAAACAGAGAACTTAAAAACTTACTATTCGTGTTTAAATACTCAGAATACAGTAAAGACTGATCTGAACTTGAAGATTGTTTCTCAGACATCTCAGGAGATTACTATAAAATTAAGAATAATAAAACGAAAATTATCACTTCGTTAATAATCTAATGTCACGTTATCGACTACTAAAGTAACCGAACTCAATTTACCCACATGTTTTCATGTATTTGATTACAGAAATTCTCTTCACTTCAGTTTATATAATCAACCAATTTCTAAATGGGGGAAAAAATATATTTTTAGACTTTTTATAAAATAATTTATATGCAAATTGATGGCATATAATCAATCAAAATTTCTCCTCTTTTTGGATAGTTTATTTAAAATTTCAATAAACTTATATTTGAAATACTATAACGGGCCAGAGAGATTTTTCATTCATCATGATCAATTCTGATTTCTCCTCACTCCATATTCGCTAATATATTTTTGATTTTTAAAGTGATTTATACTTGGGGTATGTACACTACCGTACAGATGAATAAAAATGTACAAAAATGGGACATTCAAACGGCGAGTCAAAAATGTGAGATTCTGATTCGCCAAGAACGAATTTGCAGTGTACGTCACTTCAAAAATGCAAAAGTGAGGTTATAGTTTCAGAAAAGGTTCAAGGCAGTTAGTTATTTTACACCTTTCCTCCCTCCAACAAATTGAATCTGAGTTTATCCTATATTTTTTCCTTTAAGTGCAAGAAATGGGACTGAATGGCCGACTGGCTAGCGCTGTGGCGCTCGGTAACACAGGTTTCGGGTTCGAGTCCCGACGGTGCCATGAATGTTTGTAGTGACTCGGAATCCAAACCGTGGGTCCCAGTCTCATATGACTGTTGAGCTTTTTGGGCTAGAGCTGACAACCCTAACCCGTAAAAAAAAAGCATCTCTCGTCTCGAAATCTGCCAATAGGTAGACGGCCTTGGCCCACACTGGACTGTTGCAGCCAACGATGATGATGAGGAGGATGCAATAAGTAATCAGCTGAAAGCACACAGCATTTTTCTTCAGGATGTGGTTGAGGGATTATTTGTGCTATAATATTTTTATTTACAACAAATTTAACCATTAAATAATAAAGGCATAAAATCGTCAATTAACTCAATTAACATCCATTTTATCAATTGACTCAAATTAAAAACACCCACAAATTTATTTCGTGTTAAAAAAAAGAACAATTGTATAGCATAGGTTTCCTACAAAAACGTTGGATTAAAAATATTTGCCTTGACTAGTATCCGAACCTGGATTACCGCGACCACAACGCAATGCGACAACTGGCGTACCTTATCTTATTGTAGGGTTATTACGGAGATCCCTGGCCGCGTAGCGGCCACTAGCTCCTTCTTTGTAACATGTTGAAACATAGCGGTGGTCTCATGCCCTTTGAGTTGATAAGCAAAATAGATAATTAAATGCCCTTTTTTATTTAAAAGAGAATTATTTATTTAATAAAATTATAAAATGAAAAATATCAAAAATTTCAAAAATGTAGATGTTGATGGAATCAGTTGCATGTAATAACCCCGAATGAACAAAGGTCTAATTAGGAGAAAAGCGAACTTTTTTTTCATCCAGGCGGTGTAAGGAATTAATTTAAAATATTTAGAACAGTGCGAGGTCTTTTCTATGTTTGCGGGAAGAAATATCATAATCGTAATTTTTGTAGGATATTTAATATAGGGTTATTAATGTTTCATATCATTATAGAATTTAGTAGAAATTTTGTGAACAAATTGTCTTTAAACTTGGAATCGAGAGAGCTCATCTAATATCGTCATTACAGAAAGTACCAAGGTGAATTCGTTAACATTCTGAGAATTTTGTTCTTAAGCCTTGAATAATTTCAAAATTTGAACGCAAAAGTGACAGAACCCCAAACTAGATTGCATAAGCTAATACTGGACGAAGATAAAAGTAGGTATATTAAGAATTTTGTAATTAAGAAGTAAAGCTGAATTTCTATTGAAAAGGGTAGAGAATTCTAAATTGAGTTTTAAATTTATTTCTAAGGTTGTAGATATGCGATCTGTAGTTAAGTTTACTATCAACGGATAATTCCTAAGTACTTAGTTTCTTTAGACCAAGTGATATAATTATTGCATATTTTAAAATTGGGAGGGGGTTATAGGTATTTTTGCAAGTGAAAAGAACTGCTTCAGTCTTGTCCACATTTAATTTATCTTCAGTTAATGAGCCATTTTTTTCAAATCAATGATATAATTTTTGCAAATTTTCCTGGATGGTGCAAGTTTTTCGGCCTTGTTAAGATTGCAGTGTCATCAGCATAAAGACTAATTTGGATATTGTTCTTTTGTGGAATATCGTTGATAAAGATATTATAGAGGAAAGGAGCTAGAATAGAGCCCTGGGGCACACCAGCGTGAACATCACGAATTGAGGAATCAGTATTCTCTACCGTGACAACAGTGTCTGTCTGAAAGATAGTTACGGAATTACTGAATCAAATAAAAGGAGAAATTGTAAGAAATGAGTTTGTAAATCAAACCATTAACCCAGACTCTATCAAAAGCTTTGACCACATCAAGAAAAATTGCAGCAGTTTCATATTTGTAAATCCTTTAGCAACAGTTTCTGTGAGATTGTAGAGCTGATGAGTTGTAGAAAGTTTTTCGGTAAATCCAAATTGCTGTGGGATGAGAAAGGATCTCCGTAATAATCTACAATAACAATTTCCTCTGGATTTCTGAGATATATGGAATTGATTTGGAATGATTGAAGTGCTTGCACTCTGAAATTATTTTTCTTTTGTAATTTAAAAATTCTCACTAATATATTAGAATAGTATTATATAAATAGGTTTGTTTGTTATACATGTTTTAAAAAATATTAATTATAAAAGGAAAATAATCGAAATTAAATTATTCCTTAAAAATTACTAATATCATTTACGTTCTTTGAAATTTTAAAAATAAAGTTTACTCATTTCAGACTGCATTCATTGAAAATTATAAAGATAAGAGCTTAAAAGAATATATTTATTAACGAAATAAAAATTTTTCTATGATTCCTAGCTGCTTCGCAGCCCAAGGGAGCTACGAAATACAAATCGTCGTATGATTCCTGCAGGACGTAAAGGCAACTAGAGATCAACTCAACTCAATATAATATATTTGAACATTTCCCAAAACAGAGCAATGCTTAATATCTTATTACTTTTATTTTTTTAAGCGGCTTAGTTATATTACGATAGATTCTGAGAAAATTTGGTAAGTGACATGCCAATTATTATATAAATTATTCATTGATGAATAATTAGAGAACAATCCCTCCAATTAGGAAAATAACTGAT
>BPLR01002040.1:0-32531 GCA_021605095.1 Caerostris extrusa
CATAAAAATACTTGCATAAGGGAAAAGCTTATTTATGTTTTATTTATTTTTAGTTATAAAGTTTTGCAACAATATCACATTTTTGCATTGCAGTATTTTTACATCCATATTTTAAAAGAATATAATTATATAAAAAATAGTTAAAGGATTGATATTTTTTATGTGAAATTCAAAGGTTTTAAGATACATTTAATCAAAACACTTGCAAAACAGGCTAAATGATTAAATTCAGGTCATTTCATATTAAAAAGCCTTTGCAAATAACAGGAAGTTGTAAAAAAGTTTGTCGAAACAATTTTTACTAACTTTTTCAAAACAAAGCTCAGAAAATATTTACAGCTTTAAGGAAAAACAAAAACTATATTATTTTCCAATAAGGAAATCCCATGAAGACGATAATTCAATGGCATTTTAATATATTTTACAACATTTTTAAGTAATATATCTAATTAAAGTTGTTTTTTTTAGCTTTTTTTTCTCAAGAATTGAATTTTTATGCTTTTTGTTTTCATGTGAAACACTATAACACAAAGTAATTTTAATCAAATACTACAAAACTTTGTATTTATGTTTTCATAAATATTTACAGGTAATAGACCTCTGAAATGATTATAAGCTACATAAATATTTTTATTTTAATTGTTGTCATTGGATTACATGCAAATTTTGGAAGAATTTTGTGTCAGAACTACATTTAAACTAGCACAAATAATAAATAACAAAGATATAAATTTACCAGGAGGTCTATTCACTGTAAAATGTTAGTACAAACAAATAAAAACTTAGAAATTTAAAAAATATTGATTTGATTTTCAGGTTTTGTAACAGTATAAATTTTTGGCTATTTTTACCCTTATTTTAGCTTATAAAAATTAAAAAAAAATAATGAATTTTTTTTTATGTGAAATCATTAGTTTTTAGATACATTCAATCAAAAAATGTTGTACAAAGATAAAAAATTTCAAAAAAATTCCTTCGAAGGTGTTCGTGTACCTTAAACGATCGTTTGCATTTGTGTTATTGTGAATTTTTTAAAGTCTTTTCTTCTTATATCCCGATTTTATTTTAATTGTATTGTATTTTTCAATTATCATTTTCAGTAAAGACCACCAAAAAATCTAATCTCAGAATCCGTGTTTCTCCATGGGCAGCTGTATGTTGCATGCTCACGTGTTCGAAAACCATCAGAATTTATTTATTTTGACGAAAGACAGACTAACAAATATTGTTCATCGCTTAAGGTTCTTAGTTAAATGAAAGTAATGATTATTAAAAATTAAATTACGTAAAATAATTAAAACAGTCTTTAAAATCTAACATTATCTACCTCATTCACAAATTAATAAAAATTAAACATTTTCTATTCGTTGAAACTTAATTTGATCTTCATCATTCTTTTTACCAATCACTTCCTTAACAATATCAATTATAGTATCAATAATTGAACGAAATACAAGAAAGCCACATCAACGCGTGGCCGGGTCTTTAGTGTATATATATGTATATATATATATATATATATATATATATATGTGAGTAAGATATATATATATATGTATATAAACATGTACATTCATACACACACACATACCTACAAACCACACACTGATATTTACACACGCTTTACAAACATATACAAAAACTTTTTTTTTACACTATTTATCGTGCACATATATGCACACGCACATGCATACGCACACATATATATAGACACCCACACATATGCACGTACAGACATAAACACACATGCTGACACACCCACTCGCAAAATAATCAAACTCGTTCTCCAAACAGCACAATCTTACACATATGCCTATAATCTGTGCGTAAGCCCCATTCATGCTCAACCTGAGGCATACATGCACACAAACTATATACATATATGCTCACACTTGCTTTGCGCTTCACACACAAAAACATATACGTATACATTTGCATTCACATATCTTTTGTATCTATACGCGTAAAGTAATTACTTATATGCATAAGCGCGCCCAATACGCAATGTGTTTTAAGCATAACTTCCTTCAGAGTAAAGCGAGCACATACACATCTGTACGATTATAAACGCACCGCCACATAATATTTGCACACCTGTGCGTGAAATGACATCTATTATTTCCATGGAGTGGGGCACGCATATCAATTGCTACTAAAAAGATATGACGGGGCACATAGCCCTTTTATACCATGAGTGCATATTGGCGTACATCTTTGTATCCACATACCAATTATATCACTACTCACAAGAGAAATATATATTTATACAGTACATATGCCTTTTCTTTCACTCTTATATGTTACACTTGTACCACTTAAATAAACCCACTTATTTTTGGGGAGGTGATTTGTTTCTAAAAACTTGATTTTGGTTGGTTGAGATATTATAATTATTACGACATCGTCCGTGAAGAAAATAAGGAGTGTGTAATTTTCAGATTTTATTTCTGAATTTTTAGCAAGAGAAAGGAGATGGTCAAAAAATTACGAGAAAAATTCATACAGATGTAGAACAAAATTAATTGTATTATCTCGGCTGATTTGAGACGAAAAAGTAAAAATTCACTTTTAACGTAACAAACGATATAGTTCGAATATAAATTTTTAAAATTGAATATATCGTTATTTTTTTTCAGAGATAATTATAAAAGTTGAATACGTGCTATGTTTTTTAAAAAGAAATTTCAACATTTAATGTTTTGTGATTTTTTATTTAAAAAAGAAATCTCATGTTAAACTACAATACCAATCCGCAGTCAGCTTGTATTGGGAGGACTCAGATTTGAACTTTGTTGGTGGATTCGATGGCGACTTTGACAATGTTTACAAATTGTTTCGCTTCGATAATCAGGTTGCCTGTTGAGATTTATCGAGTTTTCTCCCGTATGAGTTTCAAATGTGGCTCAGTTATCACTAAAAGTCTATCCGGACGGCAATGTGTCCTACATATAACCAATGTAGCTATAGATGAATATTACGTGAAGGAAAAGAAATTTCGAATCATTGATTATAGTTTGCAAAGGTCAGTTTCTTGAAACTCTAACATGATTTAAAAATATTAATTTTCGAAAAGCTGACAAGCGTAATTAATTCTGAAAAATCACTGATATTTCACTCAAATTTCTCGAAGAGGGTTTGAACCTCCACTCTCTGTTTTAACAACTAGCTAAATTTGGCGCATTATACCTCTTGGCCATCTCTGACTAACCATCGGACTTATTTCAGAACTTATTAATGAGTATTCAGCTCAGGTCAAAAGCTATCTGAACGTAGCAATAGATGGATCTGTATCTGTGCTTTGAAAAAAAGCTTGAATTATTGGTTATAGTTTGCATGGTCGATTTCTTGACATTCTAACATGATTAAAAAAATTATTACTTTTCTAAAGCTGACAAGGCAACGAAATAAGAAATAAATTCCATAATGACTTTTCAATATCCGAAAGACTTCGCAGGTTCGAACCTCCGCTCTGTTTGGGAACCCAGCTTGACTCAGGGCCTTAAATCTCTCAGCCATGCGACTACACTCTCTTGTTTGCAGTTGCATTGACTTTATTTTTAGAACCAGAGTTTAAATTTCTTCTAACTGCTTCAGGCCTCCTCGGCCAACCTCACTTCGAAGAACGCTCCAGCATAACACATGACTTATTTTTAAAATTATTCAGTTTCAAATTGAGCTATCTGAACGTAACCCAATAGATAATTATTACTGTGAAGAAAAATGAAAGGTCGAAAGATTGGTTATATATTTGCATGGCCAATTTTTTGAAATTCTTGCATGACAATACATGAATATTACTGTGAAGAAAAAAGAAAGTTGAAATGATTCGTTAGCGTTTGCATGGTAAACTTCTTCAAATTCTGACATAATTAAAAATTTTATTTTCAGCTGTAAGCAATAAAATAAAATGTATTCATATTTCACTTCAATGTCGGAAGTGGGTTCGAACTTGCATTAAGCTTTTAGAATCAAGGTTACATTCGGTGCCTTAGACCTCCCGGCCATCCTAAGTTTGCAAAACCTATTGCAGGACCTATTTAAAGTATTCAGGGCAGTAAGGAAGCTATCTGATCATAACAATACAGTCTGAGTAAAAACTTTAAGGCCAGTTGACATTTTGAGAAAATAGAAACATTTAAACTGAAGAATTAAAAATACCATTTGATTGATAATTATTGAACTTAAATAAAAGTAAAAAAAGTAGAAAAATTAATTTGCAAATATTTTATTATTAGAAAATATTACAGAATACACAGATGAATATTTGAGCCTGAGTAAAAACTTTAAGGCCAACATAGAAAATAACATATAAGAAAAAATTACAAATTCTTAGAAGGTTGTGTAGGAGCCATTACTTCGAATTACTTCAAATATTCTTGTTTTCATGGATGAAACGAGTTTTTGACAAAGGGTGGGTTCGGTTTTATACCATTCATCTTCGATAGTAGATTTCAGCTTTGTTGTTGATGTAAAATGTCTCCCATTTGCATAAACTCTTCTTGCTAAGTCAGCCCAAAGGTTCTCGATTGGGTTGAGGTCAGGTGATCTAGCTGGCCATTTCACAGTTTCAACATTGTTGACTTGGAACCAATTTTTTGTGCTGTTACTCGAATGGATCGCTGCATTGTCTTGTTGATATTTCAATTTTCCCCAGCAAGACATTCAGCATTTGACCAAAAGATGATTTGTTAGGACATTTTGGTATCCTTGTGAATTCATTCTACTTGAAACGAACGCAATTCAGCCCGCACCATTGTAAGAAAAACAACCCCAAGTCTTGACAGACCCTCCACCTAATTGCGCTTGGAGAATATTTCTTTTTTTATTTCTTATATCATGCCAGTAGAAATTCCAGCCATCTGGTCCATCAAATTCCATTTTTTTTTTTCGTCAGAAAAAATAATTTCTATCCATTGGTTGTCCCAGGTCATGACTTTCTGGCCAAAGTTCAAAAGCTCTATTTTTGTGTCTCTGCGGTAACTGAGGCTTAGTCAATTTTTGCTGTATAAAGTGTACCTTCAGACCTTCTAATTGTGTAATAAATCGTTTTTGACAAACTTTTAAACCTGTCGTCGGAATCAGTTTCCTGGTTGGTATTTTCCAGTAGATGCAAGTTGTCAAACTCTTCTTTCATCACGCGAGGACAAAAGCTTTAGGTCTTCCCCAGTATTCTTTTTACCATAATTGTCTTTCAATTTTAAAAATTGTTGACTACAGTCTTTGATCTTCTATCTTTATCGCAATAGCACGACTACTCATTCCTGTTGAAGACAAAGCTTCGATCTGTTCTCTTTGATCAGTTAACTTCTTACCCTTCGCCATCTTCACAAAGATCACCAAAACTTCGAAGAAACGTATGACAAATATGAAAATTGCAGCGTTGTCACAAGCTAGTAGTTGCAATGGTAATTACATGATTATATTATATTTATTTTTAAAAAATGACTGGTGGCCTTAAAGTTTTTACTCAGGCAAATACTAACTTTTGTAAATAACCACATGTTTCTCATAATTATGTATTTACAAATTATGTTAACAGCATTTATTTCTTATCAATGAACTTTAATAATTAATATTATTTGAATCCCTTTTATTTCATTTACATTTTCTCAAAAATTTTACTGGCCAAGTTTTTACTCAGGCTGTAGAAGAATACTACTGTGAAGAAAAAAAAGGTGAAATGATTGGTTAGCGTTTGCATGGTCAACTTCTTCAAATTCTGATATGATTTTAAATATTTCTTTCAGAAAGCTAACAAGTTAATAAAAAAAAAAAATTATTTATGTATCATTTCAACGTCAAAAGCGTGGTTCGAACCTCCGGCCTGTTTTGTGAACCAGAGGTAGAAATAATCGCCCATCTGACTTTGAAGCCGCTTTGTGCCGGACTTATTTACAGTATTCAGCTCCATTCAATGTTACTTGAACATAGCAATAGATGAATATTACTGTGAAGAAAAAAGAAAGTTGGAAAGATTGTTAGCGTTTGCATGGCCAACTTCTTCAAATTCTGACATAATTCAAAAAATTTTATTTTCAGCTGACAAGCGTAATAAAATAAAAGAATTCATATTTCTCTTCAACATTTGAAGCGGGGTTCAAAAACTCCGCTCTATTTTCAAGTCCAGAGTTTTCATTTGGCGCCTTAGACCTCTCCCGGCCATCCTGACTTTGCGACATCTATTGTAGGAGTTATTTAAAGTATTCTACTCCAGTCGAAAGCTATCTGAACGCAGCTATAAATGAATAATATTGTGAAGAAGAAATAAAGTTGGAATGATTTGTTATAGTTGCATGGTCTATTTCTTGACAGAGCACCTGGGGTTGAGATTAAACGTCTTAACCTCTCGTCCATCCTGACTTTGAAGCCGCTTTATTGCAGGACTTATTTATAGTATTCAGCGCCATTCGAATGCTACCTGAACGTAGCAATAGAGGAATATTACAACTGAAGAAAAAGAAAAGTTGAAAGATTGGTTATAGTTTGCATGGTCTATTTCTTGAAATTCTGACATGATTTAAACAAATATTACTTTTCGAAAGCTGACAAAGCGTAATAAAATAAGAATACTTCACATTTAATTTTAACGCGTGGGTTTTAACCTCCGTTCAGTTAGTAGAACCACAGTTTGAAATCGACGCATTAGACCTCTAGATTATCCTGACTTGCCGTCGGTCTTATTTCAGAACTTATTAATAGTATTAGCTCTGTCCAAGCTATCTGAACGTAGAAAATAGATAGAGATATTGCTGTGAAGAAAAAATTTGGAATGATTGATTTACAAGTTAAATAGTCTGTTTCTGGAAATTCTAACATGGTTTAAAAAATATTACTTTTCGAAAGCTGGTAAGCGTAATAAAGAAAAACACTTCACATTTAATTTGAGATGTCAGATGCGAGGGGGTTCGAACCTCCGCTCTGTTTGGAAAACAAGAGCTTAAATCAGATACCTTAGACCTCTCGCCCATTCAGACCTCGCACTGTGTGTATTGTTACGAAAACACGAAGTTATAAATATAAAATATGTACATTGTAATAAATTTAAAATATTCATATTTGTTTCCTCTTTTAAAGCCCCCAAAGAAATTATCACCTTACTGATTCAATTTATTTTAATCTTATTTTAATGAGTAGTTCATAAATATATTATATCAAAAATTTAATTAATTTTAATCTTTTCTGAAAACAAATTTCATTTATATCAAAAATAAAAATCTTCAACAATAATTGAAAGGAACATAAAAATAAAAGGATTTCGTTAATATTGTTATTAACGAAATCTATAAAATAAAATAAATGATTATAAAATTCCCTATTTTGCTTCTTTTTATTTTCTATCAGGGCGATACCATGAATGTTTGTAGTGGTTCGGAATCCACTTTAAACCGTTGGTACCGGTCTAGCATGAGGTGTTGCGGTAATATTGTTGCTCCGCGTCCATAGCTTTATCTTCCGAGCTACTCGTACATCTTGGGTAATGCTAAGTGAGTAACGTCTGTGCGGCGCTTGCCTTAAGGCCTCAAAGACAACTGTCTAAGTGTTTGTCAGCTGTATTAAGAGTAAACAAAAATTTCTATCATTATTAAATTATCTAACACTAATATTTTTAAAGAGAAATTCGTATACTCTAATATACACTATAATTAATTTAAAAAGAAAAAATCATTCTTCTTAATTAATATACAACAAGAAAAATTCTGCTTACTTTAAAGCATTTATAAGAAATTCATTAAAATTGTTGTTCGAATGTTTATCTTTTCTGTTTTTCTTTTTCTTTCTTTTTTCTTTTCTTTTTTTTTTTTTTTTTTTTAAGATTTCTCTTCTCATATTGTATTTATTTTCACTGCCAATTTTTGACTTAAATATGAAAATTAACATAGTAATCTTGTTAGGAAAACCCCGCTTTATTAAAAGTATTAAACGGTAAATAACAAGATGTAGTCATTTCTGATGTAGATTATATAAAAACAAATATCTAGGAAAAAAGAAGAATGATTTATTATTAATATTTATTTAAGAATAATTGAGGGTCATATTTAAACCAGGGATGAAGTGTTACTCTGATATATTTTCCATCTAAAGATACTTGTATATATTTTTATTTACATGGTTTTTTATGTAAAAGAGAAGAAAACAGGCACACTATTTTTACTTATTTCATGAATACACAATACAAGTACAATATTTATTTTTAATTGAATTTAATTCATCTACAAACAACTATTATTGGTGCGTTAAAATAAAGAAAACACGTTTGATAGGTGCACCAGTATGGCGAATAACAATTTATTTAGTCATACTTATAATTTTCTTCTTAGCTGTATTCCACATAAAAACAATTAGTTGTAAAACTATCAACGATAAGTTCTGAGTTTGAATTACCTCCCTCCTAGCAAGGAGAAATAGTATTTCTTTTCGCGATTTCAGAGCAAATATATTAAAATTAAATTTATTCTAACAAAAATTCTAGTCCCTACCCTTTTTATTTTCTTTCATGAAATATTTTGCAAGTTACATTTTATTATTATTATTTATGTTTTTACTCATTTAATGGTAATTTTTAAAATTTGCAATGTAAACAAATAAATTTGAAACTGTAAAAAAAGGAAAAAAAAAAAATTCAATAGATATATTTCTTTTTAGCCATATTAAATTCCGGCAGAAATGAGTCGCCGTTTGTTGATAATTTTTTTAGTAAATTTTATTAAGAAAAAAATTATTGGTGCAGAATAAAGGATTTCAGTTTTTATATAATTTGCTTCAAATTATAGAAATTTACTAAATAAAACAATCATTCTTAATCGAAGACACTATAATATTTTTATCTCACTATCCATTTGTTAACATTCTTTTATTTAAAGAATAGAATAAATTTAGTTTTATAGGTAATTAAAAACTGATGCAGTGAAAATAGTAAAAATTTCCCCCTGTTTTTTTATAATAATGCTGCCACCAGAAGGCGACAGCCATTTACATAATGACTGGTGGGAATAAAAAATATTTATAATATTATATTTGCTTAGAGGGCCTAAATGGCCGAGTGGCTAGCTCTCGGCGCTCGGTACCACGGGTTTGAGTCCCGGCGGTGCCATGGGTGTTTGTAGTGGTTCGAATCCATTTTTAAACCGTAGGTCCCGGTCCTAATAGGATCGTAGAACGTTGTGGGGTAATGTTACTCGCGTCCGTAGTATCTTCAAAGCTACACGTGCCCCCTGGATAGCATAAAGATTAACTGACTGTATTGCCAACCGCATTAGAACAACAACATAATATGTATTCTAAATGAATGATTGCATTATATATTATTACACTTACTTATTTTGTATCGTATTAAAAATGTATCAAAATATTTCACATATCGCTAATAAATTTTAGCGTTTCCTTAAACACATTTAGATTAATATTTACAAAAATGACTACTAATCACTTGCCATTAATCGAATATCGTTCAGAAATCTTAGATTAAATTCATCTATAAGTATAAGATACTAAAAAAAGCGCCTTTAATCTCTATTGAAATATTAAAATTTGTATATTTTAATATACTCTGTTAATTACACATGTCCAAAAAGTTAATATATTTAGAAATTAAATAATGATTTTTGTTTGTTCAGTATGTAGGTCCCGGTCTCATACGATCGTAGAGCGTTACGGGGGCATCGTTACACCGCGTCCGTGGCTTATCTTCAAGTTACACGCGCCCCTGGGTAATGCAAAGTGAGTAATATCTGTGCAACGCTTGCCTTAAGGCATCCAAGACCAAGTGTTTGCCAGCTGCATTAGAACAAAAAAAAAATATTTGCTTGAACCTTAAAAACCCTCAAATATTATAGACAACAGCATGATTTAGCAAATTAATAAATATTACTTTATTGAATTAAAAACAACAAGACTTTGAAAGAAATACGTTAAAAATAGATTATTGAATGCTACACTCATGTCCATAAATTAAGGATAATGAAGTTCAGGCAAAAGAAAGAGACAGAATCAAAAACAAATTTGACTTATTTGTAAAGTCTATTTATTAAACAAAAGGTAAAGAGCAAAAAGATGCTATATGTTTGACATAATTAATAAAAATTGTGATTTTACTCCTGGAGCAAATTTCAAAAAGAACCTATTTACAAAAAACAGTATAACATGGTTAGTATGATAGTTAATATGGAGTATGTCTCCCGGACGATGCAATACAGGCCTTACAACGCCTAGCCATGCTGAATATCAAATTATCAATCTGATCTTGGGGAATATTACACCACTCATCAAGCAATGCCCTCCGAAGTTCCGTTTGACAGGTGGGAGGGGGTTGACGGGGCTGCAATTCGTCTGCCAAGCATATCCCCACACATGCTCTATTAGATTCAAGTCTGTTGAGTATGCTGGCCAATCCATACGGGTCATATCCTCCAATTGAAGGTATTCGTCTACAATGTTTGCACGGTGAGGACGGGCGTTGTCATCCATAAACAGAAATTTAGCTCCCATGGCGCCTCGAAACAAACATACATGTTGTTCCAGAATGACATCCGATAGATGTGGCCTGTCATCGTTACACTCTGAACATGCAGGTCAGTTCTGGAACCAAGAATAATTCCTCCCAAACGACCCATCCTGCACCACCGTAACATTCAATGGTATTCTCTTGGTGGTGACGGGTACCTGGCGCTCTCCATATGAAAGTCTGGCGAGAATCAGACTGCAAACTAAACCTGGACTCGTCGGAAAACATCACACAAGACCACTGTTGCGGTGTCCACAATGCATGCTCTCTACTCCAGGTTAATCGCAGGCGACAGTGAGTTGCGGTAAAGAGGAACACATCTGACAGGCCTACGAGCATATAGATCAATGTGCCCTAAACGTCTGTACACAGTCTGCTTTGAAACTGTCGTACCGGTAGCTGATGAGAGCTGACGAGACAGGTCTGATGCTGTGCTCCGTCTGTTTCTTTTTTGGCAGTAACTGCCAAATACCGGTCCTGATTCGCCGTTGTAACTCGGGGGCGACTTGTGCTGTAACATCTACTCGCATTACCATCCTCTTGGAATCGTTGCCAAAGCCTGAGATGGCACTCTGGGCGATTTCAAGTTTCTCGGATACTTCCAGCTGGGTACGTCCACATTCGAGTCGTCCGATAATTCTACCACGTAAAAAATCATCCAAATGCTTCCTTTGTGCCATAACTATGCGGTTATAGCACTGAAAGGCTTTAAAGCGCTTGTGAACAATTTTTACTTCTTTGCCACCATTCCTTATATACCTCTCTTATCTCGTCATTGTGGTACTATCCGGCCATCTGGTGGTTTCCTGTAATTTGCATATTCTTCTTCAAATGTGTGTGATAATTCTACAGGTGAAATTTTTATTTTAGAGTTCAATTTCTGTGTGATTCTGAATTATCTTAATTTATGGACATGAGTGTATTATTATTTTCATATTCTGCCAGTTTTCATCATTATTAATAGTTTTAATTTTTCATTTGCATGTAGGATTGTTCACCACATGGAAACTTTCTATGATGGAACATCATTTAAAAATGTTAATTTATTTCAAAGAACCATCAGTTGCACTTAAAAAAGTTTCCGGCAAAATTAACCTTTTTTTTTAATGGACATTCATTCATGTATATTATATGTGAATATTTGGCAAAGTATATTAAAAAAAATTATAATTGGATTATCAGCATCCAATCATCATTCATGATCCAATTAACGCATCTAAAAATATTTAAATAGTTAAGTAGGATGAAACATTTTAATGGAGTTCTTGAAAAATAATTTTATACGGAAATTTTATTATAAGATTTGAAATTGTAAAATGCTCAATTAATTTGACAAAACACGTATCAAATATTTCTTTCTGATAAATTTTGCTATTTAATATAAAACTTTAAAATGTATTTGCCTTCAGAATATTTTTTCATATGGAAAAAATAAATTTTTATTCATTTAACTTTCCTTAAAAAAAATGCTTTGGACATTATTTTTTCATTTTATTCACATATGGAGGCGATCGAATTTAAGTGAAAAAGGAATATATCCTACAAATTATTTCATATAATACTAATATTAAAACAGTGGGACATTTAACATTAACATAAGGATTTTTTCACACTTTTAGATTAATGATCACCGATACATATTTTTATAATCAAACAATTTTTAAAAACATTCATTTAATGTCGAAATAGAGTGGTAGTAATAGATTTAGTGGTCTTTTTGACTGCAAATAATGTAAGTGTGATGTTATTTGTAATAAATTTCCTTGTATAATCTGCATCCTAAAACATAAATCAATTTTTTTAAAAATTGATTTATGTTTTAAATGTTTCATTTAATGATGGGAAAAAGTCTGCTTTATTCTAGTTTTCAGACATTCGAGTTGTTAACGAACTGTTTAATTCAGATTATCGGGTTCGACAGTCAGGGTAAAACTCACCAGAATCAACAGAAAGCATCAAATGACGTATTTTACCACTGTGGGTATGAAAAATGTCCTGTTCTCACAACTTGAATAAACATTCTGCTACCCTAGAGTCTTATTGTGTGCCTTTCTCTCTCCATCGTTTCCCAGAGCTGGGCATTAATTCTTTAAATTCCATAATTGTTCAAGCTAATAAAAGTTACTTTTAATTTTCTGCAAAGTGCACTTGGCTTTCGACTTCCGATTGTAACAGCTTCAGAGCATGTATATATATATATACCCAATATATATATATATATATATATATTTAGCATTGTAATTAACTTAAGGTGTATAGGAAATATGAAATTTAAATAGAATAAGGAATAGTATAATTAGGAATTTTATTCAGTTGTTTATCATTTCAATTCTAGATATATTTGTGAAACCCATATTACGTTTTAGGAAATATGATTTTCTTTGTTCTTTTGTAAAAGTTTTAGATTTTTTTAATATTGAACATTTATTTATTTATTCATTTTTAATATTGAACATTTATTTATTTATTATATAGTTAGTATTAATACAACATTTTTAGAAGAATTCTTGTATTCAATACTGAAACAGAATGAGTTCTTTTTAATAGGTTGGTTGAAATAAATATATAATTATTTACTTCTTAAAGAAAGTGTTTTTTTTTGCTTTTTTAAATTTTGTTTTGATATGAAGTATTTACTTTAAATACGAAAATCTAAATATTAAATTAAAATACATGAATTATTTATGTATAAAGTAGTAATAAATAAATTTATATATTTTAATTTAAAATGATCAAATACTATACGAGCAAAGATAAAATCTTTATGTTAGAAACAGGATACTTGGTATACTTGATATATGTGGCTTAAGTAATTTAAACCTAATCTAAGTTATTTATATTTCCCCGAGAAAAAACATTGGTGTGGGTTTTTAAATTTAAACTGAGAATTTATTCTCTGTTACTTAGCAAAAATGAATGTAAAGAGAATGAAAAATTACTAATGGGTATATAAAGGATAATAATAATTAATGCAGAATAATTCCTTATTACTAATGGGTATAATAAGGAATAATAACTTAAATACATTAGTAAATAAATATTATTTAACTACTGTTATTTAATTAATTAAGGGTATTTTATTATTTATATACTTAAAGAAAATATGTTCTGTGGCTAATAAATAATGTTTATAGAAACTAGTTCAAGCAATAAATTTGTAATAAAAATTTGCTTACTCTTACAAGGAACAAGCAGAAATTTTTAAAATTTTTAGTTGAAATACATGATGCTATAGATATTTTAAAATTTCCTGTTAGAAAAATTAATAAATACATACTAAAAATACTGAAAATTCTAAAATTTCAGAAACTGTAAAAATATAGCAATAAAGAAGCAAAAAAAAAAGTATTTTAATGAATAATTTTACATATGACAAAGATCACAGAAATTGAAATAATTATAGATTTTATTTGAAATATTTACTATAAAAAATTTTTACTTCTATATGATCAGTTAATTTTTGTAAAAGTGTTAAATAAAAAAATAGTGTAAAAAGAATTTTTTAACTTTTATTAAAAGATTGTTTTCCCTTTTCTTCCTCTGGTAGATAATAGATGGCACCACCATATTGAAATTCTGTTTAGACGGATATCTATATGTATTTCTGAATATATGTATATATATATATATATATAAATATTAGCAAGAAACTTTTCAAAAAGATATTTGCTTGGTATCAATCATTGAAATGTTTTGAATTGAGAATCGATATAGGCTTATTATGAGCAATTTTCGATAACGGAGAATGCGATACCGTGTGTACAGATAATTTTAACGTTCCGAAAACTATTATTTTCCGAATAAGTCCCGTACTTTTCAATTTTTTTTCATACAATAACAGACTTTATTAATTGCTTACATACTTTTCAATTTTTTTTAGATTTGCTAGCACTGATTCTCAGGCTGTTAATATATTTTAGTTATGAGACTTCAAATATAGATATCGTTAGATTTAATTGCAGTCGTCTGATGATTCCGCAATAAAAGGTAATGGTAATAGTAAATGTAATAATTAATGTAATATTTGGTAATTGGTTGTCTGTAAAGAAAGGGGAGACATAATAAAAGACATGATGTATATGTATATATATATATATATAAGAAAAATATGAATTGGGGAAAGGAAAAGAAAAGGGGTGAGCCTGATCGAGTCGCCTACAACATAGAATATCAGACGAGAATTGTGACTGGTGTCTAGATCACAGATGGCCACACGCATGCCACGATGTAGCGCAGGGGGATTAACAGTGGCAAGTGAAGACTTAGTGAAAAATTAAAAAAAATTTAACAAATAATAATATCGTCTTTAGAAACTTTGTCAAAACTTTATCTCTACTCATACGCCACTGTATACAACAGCTCGGAAAGTGCACTGCTTGATATCAGTACAACGATGCAGTACGACACCATCACGATCTAGGACTAGCCCAATGGTTTAAGTTGCCTAAATTTAAGATTACAGGAAAAAGATTCTATTTTTTCTACCCTAGTTGGTTAAATATCTTTTTTTGTGAACAAACTTTTATTTATTTGTCTCGATTTTGAAGAAAAAGATTGACATATTTCACATTAATGCAGAAAATAGCTATCAAAATCAATAATACTCCGAGCTAAGATAGATTTAAAAATTTAATATCCATTTTCAGAATTCATTCTGTGCTTCGTTTGATGATTTTCAAGATGATAAAAAGTGCTGATCTTTTAACAAATCTTTTTCCAATTTCTTTAAAAGACCTTAATTATTACTCTCCTGAAATTCGAATTAAAATTATTGACTTAAAAAACCATACTTAACAGAAAACAGGAACTTATTTAAACTGAAAGTGTTCCAAATTTAGTGAATTTTGTACCAACAAGCACTCTTCCAAATTTACACGATTTGAAGATAAGATAGATAAATTTAATAACATACATTTTTCTAAAATTTTAAAAACAATATACAAGTATTACAATTTAAATGTGTTAATGAAATGAATGAAATTGAGATTTCATTTTTAAAAGTTCCTTATATTGAGGTTCGAAGTGAGATGTGCTGATCCTAAGGAACGTGGCTAAATGCCCATCTGTCAGTCTACTTCTGAAATAATTCTTTCTAAGGTTCATAGTTGAAAGCACTTGTTCGCATATATAAGATGAAGCAAACATAGCACTGACTTTCTGGGCTTGAGATATTAAATTTGTTAAACTTACTTTCGATAATGATTTGTAAAAATATAACTTTGGCATATTTAGAAACAACTGCTTGAGATTATTGTTAGATTGCAACTCAATTAATTCAACCTGAAATTCTGTTTGAATGGCACTGAAATGAAGGAGTGATATATAATATATAAATATATATTTCTTTTAACTTGCCTCGGACCGGCAAATTAAAATTCTTTCCACGGGCCGGATAGAGCCTTCCGGAGGTGGCCCGCTGGCCGTAGTTTGCCCATCCTTGATCTAGACGATGGTGAATTGTGAGTAACTGTCAGGGACGATAGGAGTGAGCGAAGAAGGAGCGAATAGGTAAAGGGAACATTAAAAGTTGAAAAACCACACACACACACACACACACAAAAAAACACCTTTTGGAACGTGTTATTGGAACACGCATCATTGTATCCTGAATTACCAAAGCTATAATAATAGTGTCAATCAATTCGATTCTTTTCAATGATTCGTATCATTCAAGCACCACCATTCGTGGTGTTATCGATCATCAGGCTGAAGAGTTAATGGTCTAAAATAATCTTTAAGCGAGTGAGAAATGTTGGATTTTAGGATTTTTTTTATTTAACAATTTTACAGAAATTAATTGTATATATAGGTTTAAAATATTTAATATTTAAATATTTCAAGTAAAAGTGTTAAATTATTCAATTTTAGCAGTGCTTGCCATTCTTTTTAATTTCCAAATACCGTATATATTACCATACTATTTACAAATTCAAATGCCATTTTTTTTATATTACTTAAATTAAAAGATTAGCACTTTTATTTCAAACATCATAGCTGAATTTATATATAATCATTTTTTAAAATTTAATTTAATTTTATTAATTTTTTTTACATTTCATCGTTAAATTTTTTGCAATTTCTAAAAAAACACCTTGTATTTTTCTCCGTAATTATTATGTATCTAATTCCACATATTGCTTTTGTTATCTTTTAAAATATTAATTAAAAAAATTTTTGTAATTATATATTTTTTGTAAACTATATAGTTTTAATGGAATTTTACAAATCTGCTGTAGTCTGTGATTGCTTCTCTATTGCGACGAGAAGAATCGAAGAGTAGCCATCTCTTATTTCAGATTTATTGATGGTACTAGATTTCGTAGCTGTGTTACGTCTAAATAAATTTAATTCAAGCCACTAGATGGCGGCACGATAAAATTTTGCTATATGCGGAAACGTATACTTATTATACACTCATGTCCATAAATTAAGGATAATGAAGTTCAGGCAAAGAAAGAGACAGAAGCAAAACAAATTTGACTTATTTGTAAAAGTCTATTTATTAAACAAAAAGGTAAAAGAGCAAAAAAGATACTAAATGTTTGACATAATTAATAAAAATTGCGATTTTACACCCTGGAGCAAATTTCAAAAAGGACCTATTTACAAAAACAGTATAACATGGTTAGTATGATGGTTAATATGGAGTATGTCTCCCGGAAGATGCAATACAGGCCTTACAACGACTAGGCATGCTGAGTATCAAATTATCAATCTGATCTTGGGGAATATTACACCACTCATCAAGCAATGCTCTCCGAAGTTCCGGTTGACAGGTGGGAGGGGGTTGACGGGCTGTAATTCGTCGGCCAAGCGTATCCCACACACATGCTCTATTGGATTCAAGTCCGTTGAGTATGCTGGCCAATCCATACGGGGGGATATCCTCCAATTGAAGGCATTCGTCTACAATGTTTGCACGGTGAGGACGGGCGTTGTCATCCATAAACAGAAATTCAGCCCCCATGGCGCCCCGAAACAAACGTACATGTTGTTCCAGAATGACATCCCGATAGATGTGGCCTGTCATCGTTACACTGTGAACATGCAGGTCAGTTCTGGAACCAAGAATAAATCCTCCCCAAACGAGCCATCCTGCACCACCGTAACGTTCAATGGTATTCTCTTGGTGTTTACGGGTACCTGGCGCTCTCCATATGAAAGTCCGGCGAGAATCAGACTGCAAACTAAAGCTGGACTCGTCGGAAAACATCACACAAGACCACTGTTGCGGTGTCCACAATGCATGCTCTCTACTCCAGGTTAATCACAGGCGACAGTGAGTTGCGGTAAGTGGAACACATCTGACAGGCCTACGAGCGTATAGACCAATGTGCCCTAAGCATCTGTACACGGTCTGCCTTGAAACTGTTGTACCGGTAGCTGAAGAGAGTTGACGAGATAGGTTTGATGCTGTGCTCCATCTGCTTCTTTTGGCAGTAACTGCCAAATACCGGTCCTCATTCGGCGTTGTAACTCGGGGGCGACGTGCTGTAACATCTACTCACATTACCATCCTCTTAGAATCGTTGCCAAAGCCCTGGAGATGGCACTCTGGGCGATTTCAAGTTCCTCGGATACTTCCAGCTGGGTACGTCCACATTCAGTCGTCCGATAATTCTACCACGTAAAAAATCATCAAAATGCTTCCTTTGTGCCATAACTATGCGGTTATAGCACTGAAAGGCTTTTAAAGCGCTTGTGAACAATTTTACTTCTTTGCCACCATTCCTCATATACCCCTCTCTTACACTCTCGTCATTGTGACGTACTATCCGCGCCATCTGGTGGTTTCCTGTAATTTGCATGTTCTTCTTCAAGATGTGTGTGATAATTCTACGGGTGAAATTTTTATTTTAGAGGTCAATCATTAACAATGGAGGTAACTTAGAGATAAAAAAATAATAAAAATTATGATTTTAAACCATAGGTTATTTCATGTCGTTGACAGTCATGTAAAAGAATTAAAAATGTCCTATTCGATTTTCAGTATGTTTTTACTGCTGTGGCCAATTAATTAATAATTAAATACAAATTTAGTAATAATTTACTGCAAGTGTACATTTCGATTAAATTAAGGTACGGTACTGAATAGACTTTAAAATAGAATATATAGGTACAATATGTAGAATATACCATGAAACAATACCGAACAACTAGAAGTCAAAGGAGGTCTTTTTAATAACTCTTAGAGCCATTCACGCGAATTGTTCACTTTCTTCACATTTTTGATAAAAAAAAAAATTCTTGATAACATTAGCATTCAAAATACACATAATCTTATGTTAGTTTGCTATACTATTAACAATGAAAATAATTAAAGTAACAAAAATGAAGAAGGAAACAAGCGCCGGGAACTGAAATCACACAATCGAATTGCTAAATTATACTTTTAAAGTGCCGTTTGAAACTTCCAAAACTGTTAAAATCTTCTGAACATATGTGTACAAAGATGAGGTTGTATTCTGACTTCTACATTCTACAATAAACTTTAATATATGTGTAAATCCATAAATAAAGTTCTACATTAGATTGATTTGTTAAAAACTTACAAAATTGCGGTTTTGTATGGATTATATGTTTAGCTAATAAATGGCATTGAAGTATGTTGACACACCGAGAGAAAATTTCTCTTTATGTGTATTACTTTTAAATTAAAATAAATAAATTTTTTTTTATAAGCAAGGACTGCACCAACGTTACTCACTTTGCATTACCCAGGGAGCGAGTGCAGTTTGAAGATAAGCTGTGGACGCGGAGTAACACTAACCCCGTAACGCTCTACGATCTATTTCGGGACCTACGGTTTAAAAGTGGATTCGAATCACTACAAACATCCATGGCACCGAGCGTCAGAGCGATAGCCACTGGGCTATCAGGCCTGTAAATAAATAAACATTAGAATTTTTTTTTTTTTTTTCCCTGGAAAGCAATATTATTTTACTGCTGGAAAATGTTTAATTTATTCGATAGGCATTGTTTAGGTTATAACTATGTATACGGTATAGTACTTCCACTTAAAATTACAATTACTGCCAATCTGTGAGTACATCATGTGATTTTTATGCTGGCAATTTCAAAATAATACTCAGTAGTACAATTTAGATCCATTTTAATCCTTCTGTTATAGCTTCTAACGTTTAAATTTTTGCTTATGAGAAAATGAAACTTAAAGTGCCCTTGAAAATTTGTAGTCTAAAATGCTTTTAAAGTGTATATTTTTTGACAGTTTCCATTAACAAAATTAAATTCAATAATTTTTAAAATTCTGTTTTGAAAAATTTTAATGATAATATTTAAAAAAAAAAAAAAATGATTCGCAAAATTATTTTTAATCTAATATTTAAATGAAAGTTATTCCTGCTGCAGCCAGTCACCAAATTAAAATTGTTAAATTTTTAAAAATTTTTTGAAATTCGTGAATCATTTTAATTTATAAAGGCGTATGAGTCTAAAACTATAAAACTATGTTTTAAGGAAATGTCGAACTTGACTTGTCTTTAAGATATACTCTCCTTATTTGTTGCATGCGCTTAAATCGACAAAATAATTTATCTATGCATATTAAAAGGCAAGACGTGTGTGCGTTTCTTATTAAAAAGCTATGAAAATATAGATTTTCAACTAGATGTACTATTTTTGTTATCTTGATCATTTTTGGGCGTTGTTGCTATGAACATTGCAGCAACTATTAAGCATTTACTAAGCCAATATCAAATCACACATCAAATTTCTTTTATAAATTTTATTATTATTATTTTCATTACATTGGCCATATATTTACATGAAATAAAACATATTATTATTACAAACAAATTCTTTTTATCTGTGGGGGGGGATGCATGAAAGGTACAAAGATAAATTATTTATCAGACTAAATAAATGATGAAAGAAAATTTTTTTGAATTGATAATTTTGATCGATGATATATTTTTGCCGCAAACTAAACTATATAGTAGTAAAAAAAAGAAGAAAAAAAATTGAAAATTTGACATCGAGAGAATTTTGAAAAGTAAATTGTAATTTCGCCCTCCCTCCCTACGTCTTAGTAAATCTGTTTGTGTAATCTGAAAGATTAGTATTAAATTCAGTATCCCAGCAATAAAATTATGTGTTTATTTATATTTTTTGTGCCATTAATGGTAATACCTAAAAGGAAGGATTTATATACTGTGTCATGAATTACAATGGACAAAACATATTTTTAAATTTTAAACCATGTAATTAATAATAATATATAAAAATATATATATGCATATATATTGTTGTTTGGAGGTACATATAACAAATCAGATACATAAATATAACTAAAATTAATATTTTATTTCATAATTTGATATTAGATTAGATATTATGATCAATTAATAGAACATGATTCCTATTACTTTTTAAAATTTCTACAATAAATATTTTTATTTGCATATGATATTTGGCATAAGTTATATAATATAGGTTATTTATAGGTTTGCTTACGATGAAAATTGTAAAAGAAATCGCTTTGTTATTAAAAGATTTGTAAAATGCTTATATAAATTAAATAAATCCAAGTGTGCGACAGCACAGGAAGCATCTCATAACCTCATATACATTCTTAGAAGCTTTTATTATCACATTTATGATAACTGTGATCTATTACTGTTCTGGAAAGTTTATAACCAGAATGGAATTTAAACTCCATATCTTGAGAAATTAGTGTCACTACTATCGCTATAATTACCAGCATTTGGGAGCTTGCTTTCAAAGCCTATACAGTAATAATAATAAATTGTCCATCAGATAATCAGATTATGGGAGAACAGAACCAGGTCTCTTAAAAAAGACATTGTTTCTGAAAGTGTTAAATTCTGAACGTGTTAGTAGGGCACTTTGTTAAACTGAAAAAGTGTCAGAGGCAATTTATTTGTAGATTTAATAAATCAGTTGCAGATGTTCAAGGGGCGTAAACGGACCTATCGTGTGTATAGAAGTTTCTTGTTATACCTAAATGAGTACGTTTCAAAACGTTTAAAGAAAAAAATTGCATGAAATAGCAAAAATCTGAAAGACTTTGATTTTATTCATTTGGATGAAGTCTGTCAATGCATTAGTTATCATTTTCATTATAAGTATCATAGCATAAAATTTAATTACACGACTTGTTCAAATTAAAAAAAAAAAAAAAAAAAGACAAGTAAGTGCTGCTCATGAAACATAAAAAAAAAATTATTTTCAAAGTAAATTAGTAAACGTGAGCACTCAAACTTCATCAAATCTCAGACATTTTTTTCGTTAGTTAAAGCAAGAAACATTTTAAACACAATCTTTACTCAAAAAAAAAAAGGTACCCTATGGAGAAATTAGCAGAATGAGACAGAAATGAACAACTTTTATGTATACTAGATATTGTTATAAATGTTTAGGGAGATCTTTAATATTAAGGGGATATAAAGAGTAATTGTAGTCATCACTGAAGTTTTTTTGACTTAATTTTTTTTTAATTGCGTACGCCCAGTGTTTTATGGTCATAGTTAGTGTTTTATGATCCACTTAATATATTAAATTTTATAACTGTCTACAGAAACCCTATTAATCTTTCAAGTATATTTAATTTTAGAGATGAATAAATTAACATTTTCGGAAAAGAGATAATTTTTGGAATGTGTCACACCCAAATTTTGGAGCTTGTTATTCCCCTATACACATGGCAGCACATGATATTCCTTCTACACATGAAACCATATACACAAACGCAGTCATTCCATATACACATGAGTTTCAATACATTTATGAACTACTTTAAATATCTTATTGATCATGTGTAGTTCAGAGGTTTACATTTAATGTCAGAAACGAAAATTTGTGATAATTTATTGTACTGTATTTGATTTCATATGTAGCATATTACTGATACTAATTTTTTAAAATATTCTCAATAATTAAAAAAGCAATAAATTGTTAAGAAGAATTAATGAGCGTACATTTACATTAATTGGCTATTCACGGCATACGAATTACGCGTACGAAGTACAACGTTAATACTTATATCAATAATTATTATCATCATAAATTAATGAACTTCCATAATAATTAAAAAAAATAACAATTAATGATAACTTCGATATAATTGCGGATGATCCGTCACGCATTGCATAACACATCCAGGACTCCATGTACTGATCAAAATGAGCACGTTATTGTGTTATTTAAATCTTTGAATTTTAGTTTATTTATTTATTTTAGCGCAAAGTGAAAGTGACATTAGGGTGAAGCACAAAATCACGAGAAGAAAGCGAAGACTGCTCATTTCCGCAACGCTTTAAGTTTACGTTGTTCGCTGTTGTGTTGTAAACATTCGATGGTCAGATCACTATCTGTCCTTCACTGATGTAATAAAAATTTATACTGCCCGCAGGTCATCACTAAAATGCTAATTAACAACAATAGTAGAGTGTACTTCTATACATAATTTTTCATGAAGAAAATCGTGGATGAAATTTGTAAATCTTCTAATATGCCCCAGGGTCAACACCGTGGTAATATAGATTTTAAGAAAGATTTTCTGAGGATGTGGTAAACGACTTATCTCAACAGATTGTTTCTATTTGCAACTGATTTGTGGAGGTCTTTTTATTAATTTGACAACTGTGTGCTTCATTGCCATGTCTACGAGAAAAGAAATCTTACTTCTTAGTATGCGTTGCAAATGTTTTATGTCAAAATAATCTCAAGGTGGGGGTGTGTGAAATAATTTATAGCCCTTACTTTCCTTCTAATGGAAAGCCTCAGGAGTTTTCGTTTTCGTTAACAATGGGAAAGCTGAAAGACTGAAATTCACAGTTTTCATATTCGTTGCATAGTCGAAACGTATGTAATGTGACTGCAAATAAAATTTGGAATGACATATTACGAAAATAGATTGTGGTATAATAAATAAACATCTTAATGAAGATAAGGAAAAAAAAATGTGTTTCTAACTAAATACATTTAAATAAAATAATAATAAATAACTAAAAAAAATGTTGCCTATATTATGGTTAAAAATAAAAGTCTTTAAGTATATCATCTGTACAGTTCCTATTTTAAAATAATTAAAAATAGTTTATATTAACATTTTTACAAAATTAGCTTTAAATTTAATCTATTCAAAGAATTTCTTAGAGATTAAAAGATTAAAATTTGAAGAAAAATTATTATAATTTGAAAAATTAAAGCTTTTTAGTTGAATCAGCAAAGATCCCCTATTTGGCAAGTGAGGAGTTTCACGGAAAAAAATCAC
The DNA here is from genome assembly GCA_021605095.1 of Caerostris extrusa. Taxonomy (NCBI): domain Eukaryota; kingdom Metazoa; phylum Arthropoda; class Arachnida; order Araneae; family Araneidae; genus Caerostris; species Caerostris extrusa. The sequence goes on from BPLR01002040.1 coordinate 23,757, forward strand.
CTATAATTGTTGGATGCATTGTGATTTAATTCAAACCAACAGATTTTATCTAAAAAACTGGTCAAAAATATATACTCATGTCCAAATTTATCGTTACATACCCAAAATTAATTATATTTAATGAAATATCCAATCAATGTGATCCATGTCTGCGAGATGTGTGCAAAAAATAAACATAATTAACATTGTTCAATCAAAAGTAATCAATTATTTCTGATATGCACATCTCGGCTTAAGTCATCAGACGTTGAATCAAGCGCTTTTGCGCAATGTGAAAATCTGAATGAATTTATGCAGCACAGCGTTTCATTTCAGTGTGTAAGGACTCAAATCAGTTTGCTATGGCTTCGAAGCATCATTTAGAAAAATATGAAGTGGCGACTCATAGGATGTAGGCAACCAATCGGGGAATCAGCTAGATGTCTGAATAACTTCAAGACAGACAGTCTGTAAGATATGGAAACAGTTTCAAAACGACGGAACTTTTGTAACATAAGAAGGTCCGATCAAGGTCGTAAACGAATGACAACTGTTTCTGAAGATCGATATCTGGCAATAACTGGTCGTTGTAACAGGAAGTTTGTTGCTCGCTAGTTAAGTTCGGGGGTTGCATCTGCCACTGGAAATCTATATCATGGCAAATGGTACACGGAAGGCTTAATGAAAAACGCCTTTATACCAGAAAGCCAAGGGTATGTGTTTCACTATTTTCAGAACGAAGAAGAGAGCTCGTTTAATTGGTGCAAAGAACATGCAAATTGGAGTCAACACCATTTTCCCATGTATCCTTTACTGATGAGTTTTATATAAAATTTTAAACTTATTTACATCTGGGAGAGAGTATGGAATAAAGTATCCCTCAAACATTATGAAATGGGGCTGTTTCGATGGTGGAGATACGTTGATATGAGGAGAAATTCCTTTTTGGCGAAAAAATCACGAAGAATCAATGCAGTGTGAGCTGGCGCATTCAGTGTTTTCGGTACCAATCGAGATTTGACGTGTTTGAGGCCCAAAATGGAATTGACCGATCCTTTTGAAATTCCAACATCGTCAGTAAGGTCTGTAATTGTAAATCGACGGTTTGCAAGCACCCAATCTTTAATTTTTGGACGTGAGCTTCGTCGATTGAGGTGGAGGGTCGACCACAAGGCTCTTCGTCTTCAACGCGTTCTCTGCCTTCTTTGAACTGTTTGTACCACTTCTAAACATTTCTTTCCGATATAGGAATGCTCACCGAATACCTTCTGCAACATTCTATACGTTTCCGCAAACAAAAATGAAATGCAAGTTCTTTGCTCATCATTGCTCATAATTCAGACAGGTAAAAAATCGCCGGAATCAGTTTAGCAGCCAAGCGTAATTCAAACACTAATGAATATTCTGACGTGAATTGTCACACAAATGTCAAGGGCAGTGCCAGAAACCTATAAAAAGAAAAAAAAAATTGAAATTCCATAATTTTAAATTGAAAATTGGTCTTATTTTTGGACATAGTAGTAAATATCGTCCAACTATAAAATAATATTACCTTTTTTGAAAAAAACGAAGTGAAAAATTCTAATTTTATAATCTTTTATTGTAATTTAAGAAAGCGCTACACATAATAAAAAGTTTTTAATGCCTATTTGTTTCTCGATTTTTTTTTTTTTTTGCATTTTAATTTATTCCAAGTATTTTATACTTTTTATAATCACTCAATTGGCGTACCTTACGTGCAAAATATTTTAATACAGTGTATTAATGTTTAATACATGAAAAAAGCATTAAAAGAATTTTAGACATTTTTGACAATGACAATTTGAAAATGACATTTTTTTTTTTTTTTTTTTGTGCATTGCATTTAATTTTTTTTTTTTTCATTTTTGCAGCTTATCTGAAAACTTAAATATATTTAAAATAATTTAGTCTACATTCAGAATATTAAATACTGAAAACGAATTTAAAATATTAATATTTTCTATGTTTTGTTTTTAAAAATGTTTAACTTTTTAATCAATAATGATGCTTTTTTATTAATATTGATATAGCAGGAATTTTATTCTGCAACCTATAACTATAGAGATAAAAAAATCCATTGCGATAGCGTTAAATACTTTCTTTTTAACTTAATCTTTTAACATATCTTCAACAAAAAATGTTTTAATGTTTCACAATTCATCTTTTGAAATTATATGAAATTTTGGTTTACTTTCAAATATTTGTTTTAATAAAAATATTATTAATTTATCAGAATTTTCTGAAATTTTACAAGATTATAATTTAAGTAATTTTAAGCTACATTGACACGAAAACATTGAACATAGAACGTATGCTTTTATGAATTTACATGTATTGTATGTAACAGCTAATAAGTACAACAATATTGATGTTGTACATTTCATTTTTATTTTTTTTGTATCCATATACCTTTTAATACGACACACTACCCAATATTATTTTGCTTAACCTCTTGTGTAATGATGATGTTGAGTTGACTCAATTATCTATGCGCCAATTGAAAATGGAGGCCAACAAGAGAAAATAATTAACTTAATTTAGTTTCATCAGGTTAATTAAGTTATAACAGTTGTAACTTAGTTTCTTTATACTTTGCATAGTTTTTTTGACAAAATAATAACTGAAAATGTTTAATTAACAAATTTACATTGTATTTGTTATATTTTTATTTATTTATTATTGTTAATATTTTGAAAAAAAAAAAAAGCTCTGTATTTTTAGCGTCATCTACACTGCATAAGGAAGATTTGATTAGTTAATGGCCTTCTCAAAATGGCATACTAAGAAATTTTTGTTTTCAACCAGAATAAACAAGATAATTGGATCACAACATAATGCTACACTTAAGAAGCGAAGTCAGTTATACCGGACATAATACTGCCTCAAAATCCATTTTTACTGGACATGACAAAAAATTTAATTTTTTTTAATTGTCTTTGAAAAATAACTTAATATGTGGTTTGCAGTAACTTTTTAGAAAATGATTTTGATTTAGGAAAAGATTTGTTATGAAATAGGGTCTCAAGGAGCTAAAAAGGTTACCGATGATAAAAAATCTTGAAAATTATAGCATATTCTTTACTGTAAATTATCTTATTAATTAGAAAAAAATCGCTTATTCTCTGCTGCAATGCCTTATCTTTAGCGGTTATCTTTTGGCTATAAATTAGAACTGTTGTTTTAAATATAAAAGAAACGGACAGGTAGTAGGGATAGTTAAAATCTACACTCTTTTAACTCAAAGGTAGATACACTGAAATCAAAAGATACATTCAGAAGGATTTTTAATTAAATTTTATATTTTATGTAATAAATATTTACATTTTATGGTGGAAGAGTTAAGTTAAAAAAAATGAAATCCTGTTCTTTATATATTCTTAACTCTTTTTTTTTTTTTATTCATTAAATAAAAGTTGGCATATTAAATAGCTATAAATCATACTAGCTTTTCAACTAAACATAAGTTGATAACTGGTACTATTGATACTTCTGAAAAATCTTATGACTCTCATTTCTACATATGAAATTAAACTAAAAATTTGTGGGGACTATTGCAACTTAAAGTCAACAAGGAATTTTAATAAGCACGTATTATTTTTAATATATGTAGAGTTGATTATTCCCACACGCTTTTAGTATTCAATTCAGTCGAATGCTCTTGAGAAGAAATTGAATTTAATAAGGGGGAATATGATTTTATGAGGGAAAAAAACATATTTTTTAAACCATGCCAAGTATTTAAATTTTTTAAAGAAATTATTCATTGTAAAAAAATTAATGAAAATTTAAGTTATTTGAGAATCATCTGAAAAGCCGACAGATACGAATAGTTATTTTAATGCACGTGCATTTGAATAGTCTTAGCGCCAATAATTTGAGGTTAAAACTCATATTACTTTTCATTTTCTCTAAACCTCCAAAAAATAACTTAACCGATTGTGATGTATCTGTAAAGTGAAGGTTAATTAAAAAGAAAGATTATTTTTTGATTTTCGGATAAAACTTTTGTGTTTGGTGAAGCTGATTTGTTGAAATTCATTACAGAATTTTTGATATTAAAGAGAACACATACTTAAAATTTACATAAACATTTTGAAGCACAAAAATTAGAAGCTAAAAACGCAAACTAAAATTAAAAACGACCACGTAAAGTTGTGCAACAAATAGTGCGAATGTTCTCAAATGTGAACAGAATGTGTAAAAAATATTTCTAATAATATGATATTCCGACTTAAAGTCACGATTTCACTTTTAATTTAATGAGGAAGCGGTTGGTCTTCAGTGTATGCCTTTAAAGCAAAATTTCATTTTAGTGCTGCTTCAATATCTTTTATTTATAACTTATTCAAACCTCGTTTCTTATTATTGCAATTACGATGCTGTCCTAATCCTTACGGCTTCACTTTTGTTTCTTTTCTGGAACCATTAATCGTAAATAACGTCTCTGAACGAACATTTGGAAGCACTTTTTGTCTGCCTTCCATTGGAACAGTTGTGGGAAAAAGTAACAATACAGAAAAAAAAAACTAATATCATTCCTGCTACAGTTGCCGCTATGTGAAGTCATTCTAGAATCGCTAATCGAGTCGTTGCCGATAACTGTCCTCACCCGAGAACGACTACGGCGTGAATTTATCACAACTATTAAGGGACTTTGATTCGGTCGTGTCCTTTGTCTTCTTATATACACGCAGTCTTGTATTCAGGAATGATGAAATGGAACGGAAATAAATTTGAGACAATTAATAATAATAATGGTTGAAATCTCTTCTATGTTTTTAATTTTTTATTTTCTTTAATTACTTTCTTAAAAATCTATCCTTCAGGCTAAGTTTTAACAACTCAAAACACACAGTATTCTTCAATTGGAATTAGATGGAATAACTATTAAATGGAGCATAGTCATTTCTGTAAAAAGTTTTTTGGAGGTTTTCAAAATTTCAAAATTTTAAATCATTTAAAAAAATACATCTTTCTCCAAAATACTACTACTGTTTTTTTTATTTTATTAAAATTATTATCTTCTTTTATTATTTAGTTATCTGTTTTTTGTCAAAAAAAATAAAAGGATTTTTGTATGTTAGATATTCTGTCGAATCTGTTGATAATCTGTTGAATTTGACGTCTGATGGCATCTTTCAAATCAGATGCATGCTGTTTGCTGATTAGATGCATACACATTAGATTTCAGGTATCCTAACAATCAGAAATCCATTGGAGTGAAATCGGTGGATCTTGGCTGCAACGGAAACGTGATATGACGGGATATAATTTTGTCACTAAAATGTTGTGTTAAGAAAGTTCGGTAGAAGACTACAACTGGCTGGAGGAGCGCCATCTTGCATCCACAAGAACGTCGGATACTGTTGAGACATCTGAAATCTAAAATGAAATCTATGCATTTAATCTGCAAACAGTATCTGATTTGAAGATGCCATCAGACGTCAAATTCAACAGATTCAGCTTACCATGGTAAGTGTTTAGTGTTACACACCATCTGTCCCATACGAATTGTCATCGTCTGTGAAGAAGATCATAAAATAATTGTGAAACATTAAGGGTTTTTACTTTCTGTTGCTTCTTTGACTTTATTGGATATTTTCATTTTCCTTCTTGATTTGTTTAACGTCGGTTGTTTTTCGTGCTGCAGGTACCGTTTCAACGCTATTGATGGTTTCTAACTATGGAGATTACATTCCCTAAAAAAAGTAGATGTTGACACTTGACATTTTGAAATAGTGTCTGTAAAAATGTAACTGTTAGAGTTTAAATGTTTTATCTTTCATATGATTCTTGAGCGCTTAAATTCAAAATTTAAACCAAATTTTCATTCCGTTTCTGTGAATGGTATGAATGCTAGGAATCCTATATCGAGAAAAAAATTTGTTTTACAATCACTCTGTACTTCCTGTGCAAGAATTTTTATGAAATTATTTAAAATATAAAACTTTAAAGGTACATGAATATAGAAAATTTTCAAAATTCCCCATTGAATGGTTACGGGAGAAAAATTGATAGAGTGATAAATTTTCAACCTTAAAAAATGGTTATATGGTATGGAATTGTTTTTTTTTTTTTTAATAGGTTTAAAATATAAAATTAAAAGCACAGAAATGAGATTAAATTAATTGTATTTCAAATTTGGATCATCTTAATTTTAAGCCCAGTAAAAAATAATAATACATCCTTTTAGTACCCGCTCAACTCGATGCTAAAATAATTAGGGGCTAACTCAATTATTATAATAATGGGGAAGGGTTTTCAATGAATATCAAGTGTATTCACAGTGTATGCACAGATGAGCTAATGAAACAATAGATGATAAATCAATAAAATCATTTACATCAATAACACGTGAAATATGATATGCGAATGCAATATATATAAGAACGAAAAACAAAATAAGAATCGCTCTTCTACATGATCAATGATTTATAGAAATAAAAGAAAACATTTAATTATGAATGTAAATATAAAGAAAATATTAATTTACATATTATTTTTATATATTTACATATGCTTTTCAAAGTATACATATGCTTTTCAGTTTGGAATAATTGGATATATATTCCAAACTGAAGATGGAATTATTATTATAGATGATTATTATAGATGAATTTAACCTGAGATTTCTAAGATTTCTGAACAATATTCGATTAATGGCAAGTGATTAGTAGTCATTTTGTAAATATTAATCTAAATGTGTTTAAAGGGAAGCGCTAAAATTTATTAGCGATATGTGAAGTATTTTGATACAATACAAAATAAGTAAGTGTAACAATATATAATGCAATCATTCATTTAGAATACATATTATGTTGTTGTTCTAATGCGGTTGGCAATACAGTCAGTTAATCTTTTATGCTATCCAGGGGGCACGTGTAGCTTTGAAGATACTACGGACGCGAGTAACATTACCCCCACAACGTTCTACGATCCTATTAGGACCTGGACCTACGGTTTTAAAGTGAATTTTGAACCACTACAGCCACATCCATGTCATAGCCGCAATTCGAACCCGATACCCGGTACCGCGTGCCAGAGCGGTAGCCACTCGGCCATCAGAGCCCATAGAATATGTATTATAAATACATGTATTAAATAGAATAATATTGAATTCAATATAGAATACATTAGAAGACAAACAGAAATAGCTAGTGGAACATTTATTTTCTCAGTCAATAAGAAGATTCAATTGTTAAAAATTAATAAACAAAAAATAAGAAGAAATAATTAATTTAGAAACGACATATATAAAGTGAGCCGTCAAACATCGATATATAAAGGGAGTAAAAAGTCTTTAAATAATATATATTTTCGAAATATTAAAAATTAAGATATTCAAAAATGTTACTGTAGTAGTTTTCTCTTATTTACAGTAAAAAAAGAGAGAGAGAAATAAGGGAGAAATAGAGAAATAAATTCTGGGGTGGAGTGGAAATGCAATCTCACATATGATAAAGATATATAACATTATATCTAACGAAATTTTCTACTATCTCTAAAAACGTAGTTAAGTGGCATGAAAATTGCATATAAGAATTAATGAAGCCTGTTCTTTTCAGTTACTCGCAGTTCTCTTTTTAGTTATAATTTAATTATAATTAAAATTATATGATTACTTATAAGATGAAGCACACGAATAACAAACATTGACGACATGTGAGGAAATACAGATTTATTTTAAATGTAATAAAAAATTGGGGGATACAATTAATACAGTTTTGATTTAAATTTTATAAATTCAATAAAAATTAACACTAATATAATATTATATAGAAAATACTGATTAAAATGTTAGAATTATGAATTGTAATTTTTTTCTACATAGTATTCAATTATTTTTTAAGTTAAATTAAGTTTACATTAAACTGAATTTCTGTCGAATGTATTAAAATTCAACATGAACAACACTTAATGCGAAATAAAACAGATTTTTACGATGAAAGAAATATGTAAAATAAACATTTTACTTATTTATTTATTTATTTTTATAAAAAGAAACTTCAGTAATGATCTTTATTATATAAAAAAAAAACCACATTCACAATTTAAAAATTGAAAAAATACATTATATATAAATCAGTAATGTGAAAACTGGTTTATCGGAATAATTTGTTTTTAGAAAATTTGTCAATTTAAATTTGGAAAAATGTATAAAAATTGTTTGATAATTGAAAAATGTCAAATTAAAACATAATACTGTGTCAAAAGTAAGACCTTTTTCAATTTAAAATTCTCGGGGTTAATGGAATTTTAATTTTGGTTTTCTTTATGAGTTGCTGGCACTGTCCTTGACATCTGTGTGAAAATTGACGTCAACATATTCATTAGTGTTTTAGTGACGCTTCTTGGCTATGTGAGACGCAAAACGATTCCGGTGATTTTTTTGACATGTCGGAATTAATTCAGCAAAGAACTTGCATTCAATTTTGTTTGCGTGGAAACGTTTAGAATGTTGCAGAAAGGCATTCCGTGGTGAGCATTCCTATATAGGAAAAGAAATATTTACAAGTGGTATAAACCAGTTCAAAGAAGGCAGAGCACGCGTTGAAGGCGAAGAGCCCTCTGGTCGAGCCTCAACCGACGAAACTCACGTCCAAAAAATTAAAGACGGTGCTTGCAAACCGTCGATTTAAAATTAGAGATCTGCTGATGATGCTGGAATTTCAAAGGGATCTGTCAATTCCATTTTGGGCCGCTGAAGAGATTCAACGTAAATTGCCGCGCGCTTTGAAAGCCGTCCCTGTTGATGACTTTTTAGCATGCATTGAT